>JAEOAE010003412.1:0-157916 GCA_036365155.1 Meriones psammophilus
TCAGAAAGTAAGTTCAACTTTAATTCTAGAAAACAGAGGGTATGTACCCCTTGGGGAGTGACTGGGATAATCTAAGGATAGGTGTAGATCATTGTTTAAAACAGGGCACTTCCAGGATGCTTCTTTTGCATTAAACAGCACATTCCTATCATGTGAACAAGAACATGGAATCTAATTATCCTTTATTTGAAGGGATAGAAGTTATCAGGGATCTGTGTCAAAGGCCATGTATCAAATTAGGTTGCTGGCATCTATGTCTAAAATCACTCTCCAGATGAAGTCAGGCAGAGAAAACTCACCCTTGCCATGGTTATACAACTAGGCCAGCAACAGGGTCATACATGGAAGAAAAAGCCTCCTCCCTCACATTTCAAAATTATGTCTTCGGTTGTGATGGTTTTCAGTAGAACCCCTGGAACAATACAATAGGTATGTGTACACAAAGAAATCTTCTACAGTCTGCCACTGTTGTGATACTCTCAGAGAACTTCCTGGCTGATGTTAGTTCACCATTCCCTACATATTCATCCACTGGACTAAAAGTTTCTTGTGTAAACTGAGGCAATTGAAAACAGTAAAGTTTGAGAAACAGGATTATCAATAAGTCTTCCGTAAACACTTTATTATATAATAATTTTGCATGTAATTGATATTCACCATTCATTGTATTCTTTTTAAAAATAAGTTTATTTACTTTAAATTTTAATAGTAATCCCCCTCCCTTCTCTGCCCATGACTACCTCAGTTCCTATTGCCCTATCCCGTTTCCCTTCAGAAAAGGGAGGTCATTTCCATTGAGCTAGTTTTACAGTTCTGTTGTATCTCAGTGGACCAAAGTACACAATGACCTTTCCACCTTGCTTATACTCACAGAATTCCTCTCCAGTAAGGATACTTTTATGTTGAGGATGACTCTGGATTTGTGCAAGGCCTCACCATTTTAACACATTCATAAGTTTTTCCTCTATTATGAATCCTTTCATGATGATGAAGATTATACAAATGTGGAATGGTTTCACCATGTTAAAAACACTCACAGGCTTTCTGTCCATTAGATTTCTTTCATTAGTGTGGAGATTATTCTGAAGTCCAAAAAGTTTTTCACATTGGTTACAGTCAGGCATCTTTCCAGTATGTGTTATTTTATGTATTAGGAGATGTTATGTGCAAAGGCTTTGCCACATAGTTATATTCATATGGTTTCCTCCAGAATGTATTGTTGTCTTAGGAGATGATTGTTACATGCAAAGGATTTATCACACTAATTACACTCACAAGGCTTCTCTCCACTGTGTGTCTTTTTCCTGTTTTTGGAGACTACTCTGCTATGCAAAGGCTTTTCCGTTGGGTATATTCATAAGGTTTCTTTCCAGTGTGTGTTCTTTTATGGCTTAAGAGAGTACTGTTTTCTGCAAAAGGCTTTACCACAATGGTTACATTCATAAGGTTTCTCTCCAGTGTGTGTTCTTTTATGGCTTATGAGATGACTGTTTTCTGTAAAGGCTTTACCACACTGGTTACATTCATAACGTTTCTCTCCAGTGTGTGTTCTTTTATGGCTAAAGAGAGCACTGTTTTGTGCAAAGGCTTTACCACACTCATTACATTCATAAGGTTTCTCTCCAGTGTGTGTTCTTTATGGCTTAAGAGAGTACTGTTTACTGCAAAGGCTTTACCACACTCATTACATTCATAAGGTTTCTCTCCAGTGTGTGTTCTTTTATGGCTTAAGAGAGTACTGTTTTTTGCAAAGGCTTTGCCACACTCATTACATTCATAAGGTTTCTCTCCAGTGTGTGTTCTTTTATGTCTTATGAGATGACTGTTTTGTGCAAAGGCTTTACCACACTCATTACATTCATAAGGTTTCTCACCAGTGTGTGTTCTTTATGGCTTAAGAGATTACTATTTTTTTTTTGCAAAGGCTTTTACCACACTCATTACATTCATAAGGTTTCTCTCCAGTGTGTGTTCTTTTATGGTTTAAGAGAGTACTGTTTTCTGCAAAGGCTTTACCACACTGGTTACATTCATAAGGTTTCTCCAGTATGTGTTCTTTTATGCCATTATGAGCTGACTGCTTTTTGCAAAGGCTTTACCACATTGAATACATTTGTAAGGCTTCTCTCCAGTGTGTGTTCTTTTATGCCATAGGAGAACAGTGATATAGGGGAAGGCTTTCCCACATAGAGTGCATTTAAAGGGTTTCTCTCCAGTATGACTGCTTTCATGCCTGCAAAGAAAATTGGCACATGTGAAAGATTTACCACAGTCATTTCATTACACTAATAAATATATTTATCTATATGAGTAATTTCATAATTTGATCTAATGGTAAAGAAGAATAAAATTTTAAAGTTTTATCACTTTATTTACATTCACGGTATTCCCCTTCATTATGGGTATTTTTGAAGATCCCTGTATTGGTAAGAGCATTTGTTATGTGGATCACTTTTATAGCATCATTTTTCTATAAGAGATTTTCTCCTATATTTGAAGAGTATTGTAAGAATTCAGAGTTTTACCACAGCAATCCCATTCACAAATTTTTGTACTGTATGAATGATACTTCATTTACAAAGTGAGCCAAGACAAGGAGAAGTTCCAAAATTCTAGTATTCATAGGTATTTTCAACAATATGAGTTTGCTGATGAATTCTCAGTGAAGTTGAAAACCAATTAACAGCAACCATTTATCACATTCAGAAAATTTACTCACAGTGGGGACTACTACCAAGTCAATTGTTCTTGGAGAAAGACAGGGACACTGTTTCTTTCAATATCCCTATGCTCATGTGTCTTATAAACATTTTGATATATGATATACCAGTTTAAGTTACAAAAATATTAAAGATTCCCACATTGAATTAACACAGTTTCTTTTTATGTTCATCATAGAAATGTCATATAGGGATTAAGTTTTCTCCACAACAATATTCTTGATTCTCATAAGCTGCTCCTTTCACTAAACTTTAAAATGTTACTGCACGAAAATGAGTAACACTGGTTCTACTATGAAATTTTTTGCTTATTAGAAGGTTTTGGACACATACTGATCACCAATTCAATGTGTATACCTCTTACAATATCTGAGTAGATAGAATGAGATTAAACAGATTGGCAGTTGAAGTCAGTAGCTGTAATGTCCATATGATTCAAATGGTATTTTTGTTACAATACTATTTTATTTTCTTCTATCTTAGGGGAGTGCCTTGTAAACACAAATCAGATACCTGACATTGAAGTACATGGAATTATGAGATTTTAATGATCATAAGTACACTTAAAGCAGTGCTGTTTTTACACTGTTGCTTTTCTTTAAAACTTCCAGGAGGCAGCCAGGTGTGCTGGTACATGCCTTCAATCCCAGCACTTGTGGAGGCAGAAGTAGGCAGATCTGTGTGATTTTGAGGTCAGGCTGGTCTAAAAAGCAATTCTAAGTTAAGCCACAGCTGCACAGAAAAAAAAAAAAACTATTTCAAAAATAGAAAATAAAAAGCAGCCAACAAACAAACAACAAACCAAAAACAAACTTCTGGGACACATTAAAATTTCTTAAGATTCATATCTGTATCAGCATGCACATAAAGTTACCTTTATTACTTGTAGGACTTTGAAAGTGTTCTTCAATATTATGATCTTCCCAATTGTAGCCTAAAATATAGTACCAGAAAATGTATATTATTGGAAATATCATATTATTATTAAGGGAAAACTTAAATCACTATCTTCTGTGACCCTTAGAACCATGCCTGATTTCTTCACCTCACTCCACCTCATTCTCAATTAGAATTATAGAAGAGGATTAATAATAAAGTAAGAGTTGTCTCCTATTTTAAAAGTGAAAGAAAAATTGCAGTCTTACCTATAGCAGTGAGGTTTTCACAGGTCTCTAGCATCACATCTTTGTAGAGTTGCTTCTGGGAAGGTTCCAGCAAAGCCCACTCTTCTTGGCTGAATTTCACATGCACATCATCGAAGGTCACTGAATTCTAAAATATGCCATACATTTGTACAACAGAAAGAGTAGCAACAGTATAAATTTATACTTCATATGTAATATAATCATATATTTCTTGTGTTTCTTTCATTTATTTTCTGACACAGAAGTGCTAGTGTTAGACAGTTGGGTTCTGTGCATCAGGTGAAGGAGGGAAGAAGAAAAAGCCTAAAGGTTAGATTGTAAGGAAAACCAAAGGTGTGCTTTAAAACCTGTGTTAAAGGAGTTTCATTAGTTTGTAAGACATGAGTATGAAGAGGCCATTAGTTGGATTCTTGAGTGATCTATGAATCACCTTCAGTTACTACTCAGTGGGTGAGTAGGGTCAGGACCCTGTCATAAGACAGGTGGAAGGAAAAACGCAATCATGACATTTTTATCTAGCAACAAATGAGATGGGGCTACCAGGGACAGTGAACAAGTGGGTGACATCAGTCAAAAGACAACATTGCACTGAATATCATGTTTTGACCAGGGATCAGAGATGTGGAATATCAGTATATGAAAAGGGAGTTCATATATTCGTGGAAGGGAAAGTGGACTATAGTGAATAGATGGATAAAAATAATGTGAGTGGCAAGCAACAATAATCATACCTGATAACATCATATTTCTGAGTGACCAGACAAAAGAAAAGGCATAGAAACATGATTATTCTTTGATCATTGTTTTGTATATTCTCCTTCTAAATCATGTACAGTCTATAGTTTAAAAATAAATAATAAAACTTTTCTATTAAAAAAGAAGTGTTAATGTTATCACTAAGTCACTTTAGAAGAAAACTGAATAATGAGGTTTAACTGTGTCATATCTGAACTTTTTGAATAGGATATAGCTTTGGAGTAGACATGCCAATTAATGTAGACAAAGACAAACAGAGAAGAGAGTAAAATAGAAAGAGAGAGACAGAGACACACAGAGAGAAATTAAGAGATGGACAGTACTAAGTACACATCAGAGAAATTTATGAACAGTTACTAACTACAAAAAATGATGGACAAGCTGGGTGTATTCTGTCATGCCTTTAATTCCATCACTCAGGAGGCAGAGGCAGGTGTACCTTATTGAATTGGATGCCAGCATGATCTATGCAAAGAGTTCTATTATGGACAGACTTATATAGTAAGACAGAGCCTCCCCAAAAGTCAATCAAACAAACACAAAAGATTGAAAGAACTGAGAGGTCTTTACTGAAGCTTCTACAAGGAATTATGCATTTACTCTAGTTGTGTATTCATTTTCCAGAAATCTGTACTGCCCTAGCTTAAACTGCAACTTTAATAAGATCTTGCTAAAAAGGGAATGCATGCTTAAACACCTAAAAATAGAAAAATGAAAATATTAGCAATGTAAATGATGATCATAAGTAAGCAACATAAGGCAGGAGAGATGGCTCAGCAGTGAGGGAGCTCTTGCTGCGCTTGCAAATAATTGGGCTCAATTGTCAGTGTTTAACTGGGACCCACTACTACCAATTGCTATAAGTTCATGAGTTCTGAACACATCTTCGTACTACTGTGAGGATCAGGCACACAAGAGGTTCATATTCATGCATACAATCAGAATACTCATTCAGTAAAAAATTAAAAACAGATCCCAGATGGCAGGACTGATCACACACTGTGTCTGATCAGTGGGGTAGCAGAGACTGCACAGTGACAAATAGTTGGAACTGTTGGCCCCAAACACCACTGCCCATGTTTACCAGGTGATAAGAAACACAATGATGAGAAAAACATTTATGTTCAACCTCAGAGCACCCAGCTAAATCCTGAAAAAATTTTCCTGGGCTGTTGTGGCAGGAATAAGGATTTCAATCAAATAGACCCAAGAAGCAAGCAGGAGAAACCATTCTAATATCTAATAAAACAGACTTTCAACAAAAATTAATTGAAAGAGATGAGAAAGGGGGTAATCCAAGATGGCGGTGGTAGGACGACACTGTCTGAGGAGCAGGGCAGCAATGTTGGTACAGTGACTAAGAGGCTGAACTCTGGACCCTAAAAAACAGCAATTGTGTTTCCAAGGTAAGAGGAAACCCCACGGAGTGGGAATAAGTCAGGTCTACTCAGGTCACCCAGCAAGAACCCAGAAGAAACCCCAGGTCAGGTCACACAGTCACTGGGTAACTAGACCAGAAACACACTCTTGCATGTCCTGATCACCTTCCCAGGTTGAACTGTGCACCCTAGGGCACAAGAAACTGGGAGTCCCAGTCTTGAGAAACCCCACAGGGAAGGAAGCAAGTAGGGCTGACCTCAGGTCAACCAGTCTATCCCTGGAAAAGGTCCTGCAGACCTGCAGGCACAAAGCAGCCAGCCCTGAGTGGGGCTCCAACCGCCAACCCCACAACTAACTCTCCATCACAGACAGAACTGTGTGCCCCAGGGCACTAGCGGCTGGGTTTCCCTGTTGGGAGAAAACCCCACAGGGAGGGAAACAGCAGGTCCCAGCTTAGAGCACTCAGCTGACCCCCACCACCACCACTAACACCACACATACGGGAATGTTCTCAGAAAAAGTTCTCAGGTTCCTGTCCAGTCACCAGCTTGGAGCCACCACTCACAAGCAAGTGCCTACTCACTCCATATGCCCCTCCCCAACAGTACAGACAGGGTCTTTCTGTTGAGAGAAAACCGAAAGGTGGGGAAATATCTGGCCCTACATCAAGACACCTAGCTCTAGAAAAGTTTCTGGTTATCCACAGGCTCCAGACTCTAGCCTCCTGATTCACACATGAGAGTGGTGCACACCTGCCACTGATTACCACTTGGGTACTGGGGCATGGAGCTCCAAACTTAGACCTATAGAAGCCTGGGTTCCTGAGATCAATCCCCAGATACTGCTCCAAGGGACAATCAGTTATCCCTAACTAAACTGACCAAGCCACAGGGCACTCAGGTTACAACAGAAGCTCACTAAATTTACAGCAAGAAACCCAGCAGCAGGGCAGCTGTCTCCAGGACTTCTCTAGGTGAGAGGATAGTCCCTTTTACTAGGCAAAGGCCATAATTAATACTCAGGTCTCTACACCTGAGGTGAGCTATGGCAATTCCTGAAAAACACCTGCCATTCAGTGACCATACCCAAAAAGCTGAGGAGGCCTCCTTTGGGAAAAATCATCTTCCTGTCAAGGGATTCGACCCACCACAGGATCCCAGGAAGTACCAGAAACTAACCCCACACCTAAGATAGCCAAATGGGTAGAAGCTAGCATAAAAGCTCAACCAACAAAAGACAGAGCAATATGGCATCCCTAGAACAAGTTATCCAGGAGCAAGCAGCCCTGGATAACACAGCGTAAATGAAATTCAAGAAAATGACCTTACATCTGTGCTTATGAACAGGATAATAGAGGAAACAAATAAACTTCAGTAAAGACCTAGATGAAGATAAAGTCAAACAGAATATTGCCATCTGCAAAGAAATAGAAGAAGATAAAGACAAAGAGATTTGTGGCCATCCTTAAAGAAATACAGGATGTTGCAGCCAAACAGTTTGTGGCCTTTAGAGAGGAAATACTTAAATCACTGAAAGAAATTAAAGAAACAGAGGATTGTTCAAACAAACAGCTGAAGGGATTGAAGAAAAATAGTCAGAGAGGTGAAGGAAATCAATAAAATGGCTCAAGATCTGATGATAGAATTGGAAGAATCAAAGAAAACACAAATGGAGGAGATTGTGGAGAGAAAAAACTTAGGGAAGAAAAAAGGAACTACAGAGGTAAGCATAATGAATAGACTATGAGAGATGGAAGAAAGAATCTCAGGTGTGGAAGACACAATGGAAGAAATAGATGTAGCTATCAAAGAAAATGTTAAATCTAAAAATTTCCTGACATAGACCATCCAAGACAACATGAAAAGCAAAACCTAAAAAATAATAGGAATAGAGGAAAAGAAGATTCCCTCCTCCAAGGCCCAGAAAATATTTTCAACAAAATCATAGAAGAAATTTTTCCCAACTTAAAAGAGAGGTCTATAAGAATATAAGAGGCCTACAGAACACCCAATAAATGAGATCAGAAAAGAAAATTCTCCCACCATATAATAAACAGTAAGTATACAGAACAAAGAAAAAAATACTAAAAGCTGCAAATGCCAAGTAACATATAATGGCAAACCAATCAGAATCACACCCGACTTTTCAACAGAGACTATGAAAGCCAGAAGGGCCTGAACAGGTATCATGCAGACCCTAAGAGAACACAGATGTCAGCCCAGACTACTATACCCAGAAAAGTCTCAGTCATCATAGATGGAGCAAACAAGATATTTAATGACAAAAACAAATTTAAACAATACCTACCCACAAATCCAGAGGTACAGAAGCTCCTAGAAGGAAACCTACAGCCCAGGAAAGCTAACTACATTCAGGAAAACCCAGGAAAGAAATAATGTCATTAGAGCAAAACTAAAAGTAACCAAGCACACAAACATACTACCACAAGCAACATCAAAATAAAAAGAACTAAAAGCCACTGGTCATTAATTTCCCTCAACATCAATGGACTTAACACTCCAATAAAGACACAGACTATCAGAATGGATATGTAAACAAGACCCAACAATTTGTTGCATACAAGAAACACATCTAAGTCACAAAGATATACATTGCCTGAGAGTAAAGAGCTTGAAGGAGGGTCTAAGCAAATGGACCCAAGAAACATGCAGGAGTAGCCATTCTAATGTCTAATAAAATAGACTTTAAGTATATGAAATCCATCAATGTAATCCACCATATAAACAAATTAAAAAAAAATAAAAACAAAAACAGAGGATCATTTTCTTAGATGGTAAAAAAAAAAAAAAAAATTGACAATATCCAACAGTTATTCTTGTTTAAAGTCTTGGAGAGACTGGGGACAAAGGCACATATCTAAAAATAGTAAAGACAGTGTAAAGAAACCCCATAGCTAACATCAAACTAAATGAAAAGGAAGTTAAATCAATTCCACTGAACTCAGGGACAAGACACGGCTACACACTCTCTCAATCTCTTCAATACAGTACTCAAAGTCATATCTAGGGCAATAAGACAACTAAAGGAGATCAAGGAGACACAATTTGTTAAGGAAGAAATCAAATATCACTATTCACAGATGATATGACAGCATACAAAAATGACCCCAAACATTCTACTGTAGGGAACTCCTACAGTTGAAAAACACTTCAGCAAAGTGGCTGGATATAAAGTTAACTCAGAAAAAAATCAGTAGCACTCCTGTATACAAAAGACAAATGGACTGATGAAGAATTAGGAAAATAACACCCTTCACAATAGCCAGGAAAAAAAAAAAAAACAAACATAATGTATCTTGATGTTATCCTTAACAAGCCAGTGAAAAAAAACTTCTAGTCTGTGAAGAAAAACTGAAAAAGATAGCAGAAGATAGAAATATCTCTCATGCTCATGGATTAGTAGGATCAACATAGTAAAAATTGCCATCCTATCAAAAACAATCTACAGATTCAATGATATTCCCATCAAAATTTCAACACAATTCCTTAAGGAACTTCTAAAAACAATTCTCAGCTTCATATGGTAAAATAAAAAAGCCAGAATAGCTAAAACAATCCTGTACAGTAGGAGATCTTCAGTAGGTATAACCATCCCTGATCTCAAGTTCTACTATAAATCAATAGTAATAAAAACTGCATGGTACTGGAATAAAAACAGAATGGTGGATCAATGGAATTGAAGTGAAAACCCATAAATAAACCCACACACCTATGTACACTTGATTTTTGACAAAGAAGTCAAAACCATGCAATGGAAAAGGACAGCATCTTCAAAAATGATGTTGGTCTAACTGGATGTCTACATGTGAAAAAATGAAAATAGATCCATATTTATCACCCTGCACTAAACTGCAGTCCAAGTTGTTCAAAGACCTCAACATAAAACCAGATACACTAAATCTGTTAGAAAAAAAAAGTGGGAAAGATCCTTGATCTCAATGGCATAAAAGGTAACTTCTCAACAGAACACCAAGAACACTGGCTCTAAGATAAAAATTAATGAATAGGATCTCATGAAACAAAAAGCTTCTATGAAACAAAGAACTCTGTCAATAGAACAAAATGACTGCCTACTGACTGACAAAAGATCTTCACCAACCCTTCATACAACTGAAAGAGTTAATAAACAATATATATATATATATATATATATATATACATATATATATATATATAAAGAGCTCAAGAAATTAAACTCCAACAATCCAAATAATCCAATTTAAAACTGGGGTACAGAACTAAACAGAGATTTCTCCACAGAGGAATATCAAATGGTGGACATTAAATGCTCAATATCTGTAGTCATCATGGAAATGCAAATGACATTCCATCTCAAACCCATCATGGCTAAGATCAAAACCTGAAGTGACAGCAAGCTAGTGAGAATGTGAAGAAAGAGGAACACTCCTCCATTGCTGTGGGAGTGCAAACTTATACAACCATTTTAGAAATTAATCTGATGCTTTCTCAGACAATTGAAAATAGTGTTACTTAAAGACCCAGCTCTACTATTCCTGGATATATATCAAAAAGATGCTCCACCATTCAACAAAGATATTCGGTCAACTATGTACATAGCATCTATATTCATAATAGCCAGAATAGGGAAACAAACTACATGTCTCTCAACCAAACCATTGTTTTACAGAAATTGTGGTACATTTACACAATGGAATGCTACTATGGTATTTAAAAAAAAGTAGGAAACCATGAAATTTTCAGACAAGTGAATGGAACTAGAAATGATCATCCTAAGTGAGTTATTCTAAAACCAGAAAGGCATGCATGGTATATTCTCATTCATAAGTGGATAATGGCCATAATATAGGATAAACATACTACAATCCACAGACCTAAAGGAGCTAAATAAAAAGGAGGACCCTATGGAGAATGGTCAATTCTTATTCAAAAGTGCAAATAGAATCGACACCAGAAGTGACTGAGGAGAGGGAACAGGATGAGAGCCTAACATACATATCCTCCAAAAGACTCTATCCAGCGGGGGTTCAAAGCAGATGCTAAGACTCACAGCCAAACTTTGGGTAGAGCACAAAGAATCATAGGAAAGAGTAGAGGGATAGAAAGTAGAAAGACCCAGAAGTGGCAGGACCGTCATAAGAAGACCAACAAGGACAACAAATCTGGGCCCATGGGGACTTGCAGAGATTGATGCACCCACCAAAGACCATTCATGAAGAGGAACCAGACCCCTGCTCAGATGTAGCTGATAGGCAGCTCAGTCTCATGTGGGATCCATATTAAGAAGAGTAGGGGATGGCTCTGACATGGACTCTGTTACCTGCTCTTGATCACTTTTCCCTGGTAGAGGGGGCATTTCCACACCACAAGAAAGAAAATGCAGGTATTCCTAGTGAGCCTTGATAGGCTGGGGTCAGATGGTAGGGGAGGAGGGCTCCCCTTATCTGAGAATTGGAAATGGGCTAAGGGTGAAAGAGGAACAGAGGGGTGAAACCAGGAAGAGACAAGGGAGGGGGCTAAAATTGGGATCTTAAGTAGATAAATTATTTTTAAATTTTATTTATTTATTTATCACAATTTATTCACTTTGTATACCCACTGTAGCCCCCTCCATCGTCTCCTCCCAGTCTCACCCACTCTCCTTCTTCTCCCCCTATGCCTTTTCCATATTCCCTAATAGGGGAGGATCTCGTCCCCTTCTATCTGACCCTAGCTTATCAGGTCTCATCAAGGATGGCTGCACCATATTCCTCTGTGGCCTCAAAAGGGTGCACCCCCCAGGAGGAGGTGTTCAAAGAGCTGAGTTCTTGTCAGAAAATAAGTTATAGAAAAACAAATTTAAGCCCTTCCCTCCTCCCCTCCCAATCCCACCCTCCCTCCTCCCTCTGCTTGCATGCCACTCCCCAAGTCCACTGATAGGGAGGTTCTCTCTCCTTTCTGATCTTAGTCTATCAGTTCACATCAAAAGTGGCCGCATTGTCCTCTACTATGGCCTGGTAAGGCTGCTCCCCCCAGGGGAGGTGATCAAAGAGCAGGCCAATCAGATTATGTCAGAGGCAGTCCTCTTCACATTACTATGTAACCCAATTGGACTCTGAACTGCCCTGGGCTACGTCTGTGCAGGGGTTCTGGGTTATCTCCATGAATAGTCCTTGGTTGGAGTATGAGTCTCTGGGAAGTTCCTGTGTCGAATTTTCTTGTTCTGTTGCTCTCCTTGTGGAGACCCTGTCCTCTCCAGCTCTTACTATTTCCCAGTTCTTACCTAAGATTCCATTCACTCTGCCCAACAGTTGCCCATCAGGCTCAGCATCTGCTTTGATAGTCTGCAGGGCAGAGGCTTTCAGAGGCCCTCTGTGTAGGTTCCTAGGTTGTTTCCTGTTTTCTTCTTCTTCTGATGTCCATCCTCTTTGCCTTTCCGGATGGGGATTGGACATTTTGTTAGGTCCTCTCTCTTGCTTAGTTTCTTTAGATGCACAGGTTTTAGTGGGTTTGTCCTATGTTGTATGTCTATATGAGTGAGTATATACCATGTGTGTCTTTTTGCTTCTGGGACAACTCACTCAGGATGATCCTTTCCAGATCCCACCATTTACCTGCAAATTTCATGATTTCCTTATTTTTCATTGCTGAGTAATATTCCATTGTGTAGATGTACCACAATTTCTGCATCCATTCTTCAGTTGAGGGGCATCTGGGTTGTTTCCAGCTTCTGGCTATTACAAATAAAGCTGCTACAAACATGGTTGAGCAAATGTCCTTTTTGTGTACTTGAGCCTCTTTTGGATATATGCCCAGTAGTCGTATGGCTGGATCTTGAGGAAGCGCTATTTCTAGTTGTCTGAGAAAGAGCCAGATGCTCTTTGGGTGGATGACACCTAAATGAACATCAGTACAAAGTCCCAATTTATTTCTAATATCAGAGATCAGACCTCTACTCTTGCCTGATGCATCTAACAAAAAAAAGGGGGGACTGTAGAGAGCTGTGGAATGCTATGCCTTAAAGATGGAGCTGGTTTCTGCCTTCTACCTTCCCAATGGTGAGTGCTCTCTGTCAGGAACAATTCCACATTTGGCTAAGGCTGAGAATCTGGCTTGCTTCCATGTATGTGGACCTAACTGCATTGCCCACGTGGCACGCTGGGGTTGGCTACCCAGAGGCTATTTAAGCTGTGGGCTGGCTTTCCCCAGGGTCAGATGATTGTTCAAGGTTCCTGAATAAACTGCATTGAAAAAAAAAAAAAAGAAGTGTTTAGGATAGCAGCTGAGTCAACATTCTGTGCAAGGACAACTGAGCTTCAGAACTAGTACATACCATGTTGTTAGAGCTGGTAGTTCTTCCTCTGTGGCAGACAATGCAGCCACTCCTGATGAGGCCTAAAAGACTAGGATCAGAAGGGAGGAAAAGAAGACCTCCCTTATCAGTGGACTTGGACTTGGAGAGGGGCATTCGTGGAGAAAAGGGAGGAAGGGAAGGAATGGGAGGGGAGGAGGGAGGGAGCTACAGGGAGAATACAAAGTGAATAAAGTGTAATTGATAAAAAATTTTCAAAAGTGGGTAAAAAATAAAATAAACAGTTGCGCATTAAAAAGAAAAAAAAGAAAAACAAATTTAAATTAAAACAAGTTAAGTGTGAATAAAATAAATAAATAAATAAATAAATAAATAAATAAATAAAGTAAAAAAAAAAAAACACAACAGGTAGAAAGAATGTCACACACCTGCAATTCAATAATTCAGAAAGTTCAGTCACTGTTAGTGTCATGAGTACATGCTGGCCTAAGAAATTAAATATACTCTCTGCCAAATTTCAACCGTACGATGTGGATTAAGATCAGCACAACAACCTATGCTTACATATACAAAACAAAACAAACAAACAAAAAACCCAAAATGCTACATTCCAGGCTCAGCAGCCAATGTTGATGTTGATGTTGATGCCAGGCATGTTGGTCTAAATTTAAGCCCAACACTAAACTGGAGTTAGATCTGTAAGTTCAAAACCTTTTTGGTCTACATACCAACTTTCAGGACAGCCAAGGCTACAAAGAAACTTTTTCTTCAGTGTCAAAAACAGAAACATGATCTTCTCTGGGAGCTTTTTTGATTCAATCAAATAGGTTCTGACCAAGTTCACTATAAGCTTATTGTCATCCCATGACGAAAATGTAGTCTAACTTCAATGATCTTAAAATTCTGTAATAGCTCATACACTGTTCAAATGTTCATAGTCTCTTCTGACACACAAAAGAATCTTTTGGGTGCCACATCTTGTAACATCAGAAGCAATTTATATCATTCCAACATAGATGCACAGAATACCCCTTTCCCATTCTTGTAGAGAGGAATGTGTACATATTGAGGAAAGACTGGACCAAAGAAAGAAGATCAGCAAGGAAAACAACAAATCCTGAGGCTGTTTCAGAAGTCTTAGGTGGTCCTATCCCTGAAACATCTCACACATCCCCAAGATTGCTTACTTACACTTCCTATAGGCAGCACTATATGGCAGGTGTCTCCTAACTTAAGTATCTCAACAACTTGTAGTGTCAAGATGCAGCTCGGGCTTCACCCTCACCACTTCATGCAATGAACTTTTACATTATCTTCACTGGGGATCTGACTCTGCCAAACACAGATGGCTGGCACCATGCTGAACTGAAGCTACAAAGAAAGAATCTAAATTTTGCATCTTAAATTTTGCACCGTTCCTGTTTCTTAAACCAGCACAACATGGGTGAGCTTGTGAAGATGGAATCTAAATTGTGATGGACAAATAGGGATAGACCGTGCCACACTTAACCACTTTTGGAGCAGGTTTTATAAGAATTTCCTTCCTGGCACTAGGAATCACTTTGCCTACTCCTTCCATTAATAGAAGAATTAGCAGTGGGGAGTATTACTGTATGGACACCATATTCAGCTTCAAATCCAGAGCTAGGAATTTCTCTTTGATGGTAATAGTCTCCTTGAAAATTACTGTCTCTGTTTCAGCATGTGATTGCCATCTGAAACTACCTAGTTTCTCAACAAACCAAAGAATTTATATTTATTTCTGCTCTACTTGTCTCTTTCTTTCACTATGGTCTTGACTGTCTCACTAACAATAACCATCCAACAGATTTAGTATTCCAAGTAAAAAATCCAGGCCATTATTATTTTTTTTTAAATTCTGCCTTACTCAATTTCTCAGGACATGGGCAGAATAAGCATGATTTTCAGCTAAAGTAATGTGCAAATGACCTCAAGCTTAATTTTCCATGGAGTCTATTTTCCACTGAAATCCTATTACCTGGACTTCCTCTGTCTGCATTTCTCTCAATACTCTGATCTTCTAGGTCCTACCAGAACAGCTGATGAAGTTGTGTATACAGTGTTCTAATGCTTTTTCCATCTTAAATCATGATGTTTTCCACTTTCCTTGAAAAGTGAACATTCCAAGATTCTGGCACCAGCTAAATCACTCTTTGCATATGATTTTTGTTCTAATTAGTTTCTTTGTTGCTGTGATTAAATCTCCTAACCAAAAGTGTCTCAGGCCATGAATGGGTTTACTTGTTTAGTTTGGTACTGTCAGATCACAATACACCATTCTGAGAACTTAGCATAGAAAGTCAAGCTTGAAGAAAATTAAGGGAAAAGAGATGGGCAAATGTTTCCTGGGTTGGGCTCTTCCTTCACCTCTGTCTTGTGTTCAGGTAGTTGTCTTATGCAGCCCAGGCCCACTTACTTAGAGATATTGCATCTCTCAGTTGAAGAGCCTTCCCACATCAATCATCCATCAACACAATCTCTCACAGATAGAGCTTCTCTGATAAGGGCATGCCCTTAACTGAGGCTCTCTCCAATGCCTGTAGGCTTTGAAATGTTGGCAACTGAAGCAAATTAGGACACAAAGACAATATATGAGAAAGTTTTAAAAACCCCAAAACAATGTGTTAACTCTATCAATCACTTAAGTAGCAAAACCGAGACATTGATTATTGCTACAACTTGAAAACACAGATATACCAAGAAATGAGGAGAGGCAAGCCTGTAGGATAAAAAGAAAAAAGTAAAACTGTTTCTCTAAATCAAGTTTCCAAATAAACAAAAATCAAGGAATTATAACATAATAAAATTTCAGAAGGCAAAAATATGTGGTCTATCACTTTCAAGAGAATATAGCTAGATTATAACTAATCAAATCATACACCCTTGACAAAAAGAAACACAAAGATAGGCCTATAAATATAACACAGTCTTATAAGCAAATACAACAGGATTATAGTCAAAATCAAAATCAAAGAAGACACTGACCAGCACTCAACTTGAGCATTCTGATTATTTCCTTTGGCAACAATAAAAAATGCATTGGAGGTAGAGGGATATTGCAATTGAAGAGATTCCATTAAAGCATACAAATGTTTCAACATTAAAAAAATAATTTTAATGACTAAAATTATTTCATACTCTTATGAGAAAGAAAATTATATCTGTTAGGATCAGTTGGAAACCATTTTGTTTTCTATGGCTGATGATTGGATATATGTCTGCACCAGTGTAAGAAAATATAAACTTTTAAAAACCAAGTGGAAGAAAGCAGATTTTTAAAGAAATAGTGTGTTTGTATTATACACTTAAATACGTCCTTTTGCACTAATTGCTTTAATGACCAAAATAATCTTCATGTAGTTTGTTTTAAGATCTCTTTCTTGTGCTTTCAGCTATGTTTGTATATTCAGGATATGCTTTGGTATGTGGTGTGAATATATTCCATAAATAAATCCAGACAAAACAATCGAACTATTGGAGGAAATCAATAAATTCCTTATATAAAGCCATGAAACAACAAAGTGAAATTTTGCTAGATTTGGGTAAAGTCTGACATCTCTGGATAGCCATTTATTTGCACTCCATGATGGTGAACTATCACTTCTTAGTGAAGGGCCTAAAAATCTGCCTCCTGATCTCTATGACCCCAGGTCTTATAAAGAGCCTCACATAGCCCTCAGGGCAGATTATTAGCCACACCCCTTCCTGTGAAGGAAACAGCTCCAACATGCATCTGGAAATTCATAGAAATGGATCACCCTGATGAGGATCTTAGTTTTGAGCAGTGACTTTCGACTGTACTCAGAGATTTCTCCCCACCACATATATAGGTACACATATACTTAGGTACTATGTTCTCCTTCTTGCAATAGGACCATGCTACTGCATGGAAAATGAAGTATGGTAGTACTATATGTAAGCCAAGTATCCTTGACCCCTAGAGCCCAGCAAATCAGACATTCATCCTCAAAATCCTTCCCTCTTCCCAAGGTTTATAAATCCCTGACTTCAAATAAACATGCTGGGGTGCATGCATGCTGGCTGGTTGTATGCCACTTGATACCATCAGCCTTCCATCATGGCCCCTGAAAGTCATCATTTATCCCCCTCTAGGCCTGCTCTCTGGCCCACTGGGTCTGAGTCTCACCAGGCCTGTGTCTTGTTGCAAGGAAACCAGGCATGGACTTTCACCTGTACCACTGAGGTGCTTAGCACAGCAGCTTAACCAAGAATGGTAACATTTTGGTATTGCCATTGGCTCTGGAACACCTGAATTTACACTGGTGATCTCATTCTAAAAGAGCTATCTAGCTGTAAGTGTCCATAGAAAATTCTTTCCAAACCGTAGCCTAGGTGTCACCCTAAAGTGTTCTAGCTGCCCCTGAGAGAAATGGAAGTGCCATTCTCTATGATCTCTATCTGGAAGCTGAGCTCCAGGCCCCTGCTAAATGGAGAACAACTGAATGAAACACATTTTGAAAATAGGGAAATAGAATCAATAAAGACCCACAAGCTGGCCATGGTGGTGTATGCCTGTAATCCCAGCACTTGGGAAGGCAAAGGCAGAGAGATCTCTGGCTTTGAGGCTGGCCTGTTCTAAAAAGCAAGTACAGGACAGCAAATACTAGACAGAGAATCCCAGCCTCAAAAGAAAAAAAAAGAGGAAGAATTTAATTTTTTTTAAAGCAGAAAGTTAGGAAATCCTGGAAATGAAAATTTTAAATACTACACCAAGGAACTACAGAGGAAAGGTTCACACAAAAAAAAAAAAAAAAACAGAGATGAAGGAGAGAAATTTAGGCACTGAATACAAAATATAAGAAATGGAGGACAGTTGTGTTTGCACACTCCTTTAATACTGGCACTCAGGGAAGCAGAAGCAACTGGATTGTTTGAAGCCAGCCTGGTATACACAGTGATTCCAGGACAACCAAGGGTATTAAAAGCAACCATTTCTGAAAACCAAACCAAACCAAACAACAACGGAAAAGAACAGAAAAAAAAAAAAAAGAAAAGAAATGGATACATGTGTGAAAAACAATGTTAAATCTAAAAATTCCCTTACCCAAAACATCCAGGAACTCTGGGACATTTTGAAAAGAGAAAACCTGCTAATAATCAGATTAGAGGAAGAAGAATGAGATCAAATAAGATATTTTCAACAAAATTATACAAGAAAAAGTTCTTAACCTAAAGAAGAAGATGTCTATGAAGGCACAAGAAGCATAAAAATACCAAAAGAGACTGGACCAGAAAGAGAGTCCTCTTACCACAGAATAATCAAAATACTAAACATGAAGAACAAAGAAAGACTAAGAAAGGCTGCAAATGAAAACAAACAAACAAACAAACCAAACTAACCAACCAATCAGACAAACCAAAACAAACAAAAACCAACCAAGAAACAAACAACAAAAAAAAATGCAGATCTATTGAATTTATCCTGTGTTGTCAATAAAAATGATAGACGTTGAAGGGCTTAGACAGGGTGCTTTTGACTCGAAAAACCTACAGAAGCCAACACAAATTACTAACTATGCCCAGAAGCTTTCAATTAGCAAATGGAAAAGATAAGATGTTCGTGAAAGGGTCAAATTTAAACAATATGTATCTATAAATATAGTTCCACACAGGGTGCTAAAACTACCACCACCACCAAAATACTAGGAATAACAATCACTGTTCATTGATATCTCTTAATAACATCAACTCAAATTCACCAATAAAACTCCACAGGCTCACAAAATTGGATGATAATACAGAATCTATCCTTCCTCTAATTGCAACAATCAGCTTCACATCAAGGATAGAAATTATCTCAAGGTAAAGGGTTGGAAAGAGGTATTTCAAATACATGTACTGAAGTATCAAGCTGGTATAACAATTTTAATGTCTAACAAAACAGACTTCAAACAAAATCTAATCAAAAGATGGCAAAGGACAATACATATTCAAAAAAAATGATCCAATAAGATGATAACATTTCAATACTTAACATCTATGCCCCAAACATAACAACACCCAAGTTATAAAAGAAACACTTCTGCAGCCTGCATCACATCATAAACTGACAGAAGAAGATTTCAATATATCACTCTCACCATTGGACATGTCTTCCAGCCCAAACTGAACAGAAAAATGTTCCATCTAACTAATATCCAAAATTAATATACCCAAATTATATCTACAGAACCTTACACCCAAACACAAAAGATTATTCTCTTCTTAGCAACTCATATACTTTTCTCCAAAGTTGATGATGAACACTGGAAGTCTCAAAAGATAAAAGAAATTTGAAATAACCTCCCGCATCCTATCAGACCATTGTGTATTAAAGCAGCACATCATCTATAACAGAAACAATAGAAAGCTTACAAACTCATGGAAACTGAACAACTCTCTACTGAATAAAAAAAATGGGTCAAGAATGAAATAAAGAAGGAAATTAAAGACTTTATAGTAGTCTATGATATGAATAAACAACATATCAAAACTCATAGTACACAAATTAAGTGTTGACCAGAAAACAGTTCATAGCACTAAGTACATACAGAAAAAAATCAGAGAAGTTTCTTACTAGAAACTTAACAGCACACCTAATATTCTAGAACAAAAATAAGTAAGTGTAACCAAAAGGAGTAGACAGTGAGAAACAATTGAACTGCATCTTCACTGGTAGAACTGTAGGAAGATCAGTTGACAATGGATTGTACACAAGGCAAACCAATGTTTTTTTCTAGAAATGGTCCAAAAAGAAGGCCTCAGCCTTCTGGAATATGCAGAAGGTCTGGCAAAGGCCATCTGTGAACTAATGAATGTGCAGATCAGCAAGATATAGGCAAGGTAACCTTTGTCATGGGGAAATGCCATAGGGGGGCCTCCCACATGCCCCAGTATCAAATACAATTCAATCATGTCCTGTCAGCTTTAGAGAAACTCATCCACAAAACACTTAAAAGATTTAATGTCTGTTGTCAAAAGCAACATTTCTCTGTATGTAATCACACATCTAAATGCTTTAGTAAATAAAACAAAAAAATTCAGGAGAGATCACAAAACTAGTATTCTGGCAAACTGCTGTAAATGATCCAAGACCAAAGCTGAAATTACAAATAAATGGCATTGAAATGGAAGGTTTAGTATAAACAGGAAAAGATGTAATTATAATTTCACCAAACTCTTGAAATCTGATTGGCCTCTTCAAGAAGTAAACATTCCGCTTCTAGGGATTGGAACTTTATCTCAAATAAAAGAAAGTGCAAGATGGGTCAAGTGTATAAGGATAGACAGACAAACAGAAAAATTAAATCCATATATAGCTAATACATCAATGAATTTAAAAAGATGTAATATTTTGCAGCAATGGAAAACACAGATTAACATTCCTACAGTCTCAGAAACAAACCATAAAATATAGAACACTTCTGAGGAAAATGTTAAAAGGTATCAACAAGAATAGTCACAGAATGTTCAGGTGGTCCTTAAGCAGGACACACAGTTTTGAAGAGACATTGGGTAAAAAGAGAAAAAGAACACTGAATTAAATGAGCTTGTATATTTTAAAGATGTTCTGACCTCAGAACTGAAACCAGGATATGTGTTATACTGGGGAAGAGGTTTTGCATTTGTTTCAACAGGAAAAGAAATGTGATACCATCAAAACTGATTAGATTTGAATAGTAGAGATCTCCTGAATAAGCAGAGGTAACTGTTCATCAGACAGTTTAGTCATTCAGTCCAAACTAACTTATAAAGACTAAAGTTTTCTTCTTAAATAAAAAGGATATTTTTTGCTGTTTCATATGAAAAACAGGTAAGAGATTTAAAATGTTTTAAGTAAAATCAAAGGGTACAATCTGGTTGGAATAATTTGCAGTGAAGATAAAATATTTGAGCAAAGTTGTGGTAGACCATGCTTTTAATCCTAGCAGAGACATACAGTTCTTTAATAATTAGTTGTTTTCTAAATTTAGGTATTATAATGAATGGGGTGTGGGTGTTTTATACACTTTATCCAGCATTTGGGAGGCATATGTCTTTTTATATACTACCTGCAAGGCAGAGGCAGGTGCATAGAATTTACAGTGCTTTCATTTAAAAGCTACTTATAAAAGACAGGCTGAAATTCAAAGTGTCCTTTGTTATCTAAAAATAAATACACTTGAAGGTATATTTAATTGTAAAGTTTCAAAATACTTCTAACTTTAATTGAGATTATATTTTTTCAAAAACCATTTTGCCATATAAAGATATAACCTACATATAAATATGTATATATATGTATAGATATAGATATAAATATAGATATAACCTAGATATATACCTGAAAAGGAAATACCCCATTCCAGAATTAGGGATGGGGCAGGGTTTTATTTTATCTTTCCAGGAAAATAATAACATCCAACTCAGGAATATGGAGACCACTGGACAAATGAAAATTCTGAAGAAAAATGACAGCTCACCAAAAGAAAATGTCCAAAAAAAGGAGTAAACTGGCCAAGTGGTATCACCCACCTTCATGTTGTCTCTTCTGCCTTCTACAGACATAAGTGCAAATGGTCTTTTTGTGCTTGATAAAGGAGAATCCAAAAATCTCTATCTTATATCAGAAAAGCCACCTGGTAAGAAATAGAGAAAAACAGAAAAATAAGTGATGATTCTATTGCCACTAATCATATATTTTCTGGTATGATATGACTTCTGTACTTACCACAAACTTCAATGATCAAGATTTTTCACAAATCAGTATTTGTGAAAAAATGAAGAGATAAAATAAAAAGCCAAAAACATAAGCCTAAAATATAGCCATGTTTATATGAAAAGACCTAAGGAAACTCTAATACAAAAAATGTGCATTTGATTGTTTAATACAAATTAAATAAACACAGATTTCATGACTCACAGAAGACAAACTCAATATGACACTTAAACTTGTATATTTATGACCCTGCAGATACTACTAATCTCCTTTCCAGAGAGTCCTTTTGCTCTGGAAATCTCTTGGAAAATGGAGGTGATCATAAAGATGGGCTATGGCTTGCAGTCCCTCATGTCCTCTTGTGAGTTCAGGCACAGCCCAGCCCTTGCCAACACTCACACACAAAACAATGTTGGAGAATATTTTAATATTTGTTTCCTGCTGCATGGATTATGTCAAACGATATCGAATCTGCCATATCCACTTACCTAAACCAGGCACACCTGACAAAAATTCTGCATCTCAGAAAATCCTTTTGTGCCCTGGAACTGAATTTCACTAAATCATGCCATTGTACCTGGTGGTAGTTGAAAGATTTAAAAAAATGTAATCAAGTATTGCTGAAGGATGACCTCTTCCACCTCTTTTCTACCAGTTTCAAAACTATTTGTGAAATTTGTTACACAAAACAGTGTATGGAATACAACTTCAGCATTTCTAGAAATGAGACCTTTAGTTTTCCAATGTATCTACTGCACACTAAAAGCGAGGCCTGTGTGTGCACAGTAGATAGTGATATTATAAGAACCACAACTTTCTACTGCCCAGACTGTAGGATCCCCTTCTCCTGGATAATCAATAGTGAGGAAAGGTCAGAGGCCAAGGGTTTCTGCCCAGGTCACCACATGGAGAACAACAGAACCACAGTCCATCTTGGTCAAAATAGGTCAGGCTGTGACAGCAGCAGACCTGCTCTGCCTAGCCTAGGAACAATGGCCCCACACTCACCATGGCATGAACTATGTTCCCACTCACAGCTCTCTACAGCTACATTAGAGGAAAATCCCAGAACAAAACTGTAAACTAATTCCCACTGGTGATTTTGACTGCTAGGCCTGCCCAGAGTCCCTCATTACCTTGGACAACACAGCTGAGTCTCAGGACAGGCGTAGCTCCTCTACCAGTGGATGAAAAGATCAAATGATGCAGATAGCTGAGACATTCTAGTTTTGCCTTAACCCCTATAGGCACATAAAGCCTTCGTGTTGTCATAAAAGAATGAAAATCTCAATTGTTCTATTTTACCAATACAGGTCCAGGAGCCAGATACTGGGGAGAAAACATGCTAGTTCAGAGAGGCAAAGAAAGCACCCATCTGACCCTGATACTCACCTCACCTCCAAGAGGAAAAAGCCCCAAATGCTCACTAGTTCAGATGACAGCTCAGGGGGGAGGGCAAAAGAACCCAAGGCCACAGGCTTTCTAGCTCAAAGCTCAAAAAGCCCAAAATCTACCAAGCTAAAACTCCTTCCACTTTTACACTTTTTCTTAAATACATTTCAGCTGAAAGTTCCACTTTTTAATCCCTGTCAGCTGGCTTCTTGCTTTGCCTCTTGACTTAGGGTTAACATTATTTAATCCTGTGCACAGAGAGCTTTTGAATTAAAGGTATGTTCTAGGGCTAATGGAACCATATCACAATCACCTGTTTACAATAAATTGTAAGTTCTTGGAATTAAGGTTTGGGTTAGGGCTCAACCACACCAAACAAAGCACAGGTTTTTACAGTTCACAATCTGAGGGATCACACTGGGATCAAATATCTTCAACATCCTCATCTTGGAAATGTTTTAAAATACAATCTTCCGCTTTCCCAGGGTACCTGCTCATCTTCCAAGATACAGGTCATTTATGTTGAACATTCCATTACATGATCAGTGTCCAACGAAGTCATCTCTACCTCATATTTGGAAAATCCTTCAGCCAAACTTTAGTCAAAGCCAAATAGTAACAACCATTAAAAAAACAAATGTCCATGAATTTGAAAGAAAGGAGTAGTTAATGGGAGCTCAACAAAAATGAGATATAAAACAAAAAGGTTATGGCTGTACCTAGGAATATTGGAGTAGAAAGTTTATTATAGATAGACAAGAGAACATAGTCAGACACAGGGAAATCTGGGACAGTCTAAAGTTGACATGACCCTGAGCTATGTGAGATGAGAGGAGAGAGGGAAGTGGAGAGCCAGAACACAGAGCCAGGAGGAAAAATGATAAATGAAAAAGACCAGGTAACCAAAATGGTTAGAATACATAAGGAAGACAGCTGGGAGGAGGGCAGCTCAACTCCTGGGCTAGAAATGTGTGTTTGACACCCATACCTTGTAACAGGTAAGGACTGAGGGATGCTGGGAGAACCTGACAGTCATGTCTATTTGATTTTTAAGTAGCCACCATAACCATTCATCTGAGCACTTGAGACGTAAGAGTAGAGAGGAATGAGAAGTTTGAAACAATTTCATTATAATCTCAAAAATTATTTTTAAAAGTTGAAAATGGCTTTATGGTCCAATATTCTTCAGGTACTTCAAGTATGTATTAGAGCACACCAAGTATTACTCATACCTTTTCTCTCAGGTTGTTCATTTTCAGATGGGGGGTGGGGGAGAGGAAACATACCTGTTAGTCACTACCACAGCAGTTTGTCCAGAATGTCTGTGTTATTTGAACTCATGCAACTCTAGAAATTTGCTTCCCAAAAACAAGTTCACCAACTAATCCATATTCTTGATTCCCTTTGTGTATGACTGCTCCCAAATGTAGAGTTTTCACTTTTATTGACCGTCTAACATTGATTACCTGACTCATTACCATCTTCCCTTCTCCCCATCCCTTTCTGTGTTGTGACTACACAAGCTTCAAAGTAGGTCAGTGAACTCAGTTCTCACACAGGTCCCTCTTTATTTGTAAATGCCCACCTCTAAAAATTCAGGGTGTTCAGTGGACACACATTCATTGGTCTCTTTTACTTCACACTCAGAAGTCAGGGCCCATCTAAAAAGAGCTGCGGGTCTAGACACTGGGCAATAGGAGCAGCATTCTGTGTTCAAAGAAAGTCTCAATTACATAACAAGTGAAATGTTGATCTACAGGAGACATTACTTTAAACATAAATATCAAAGCACTAGAGGAAAAGGAATGAAATTCTTAATGACTGGGGATTATCAGAGAATATTAACTAATTAGAGACTAAAGCAGGGATGCATCAACAAAATAAAATTTAATCATACTAACAACTGACTTTTTAAAGATTTATTTATTTAGTATGTATACAGTGTTCTGTATGCGTGTACACTTGCATGCCAGAAGAGAGCACCAGATCTCATTATAGATGGTTGTGAGCCACCATGTGGTTGGTGAGAATTAAACTTGTAACCTCTGAAAGAGCAGCCAGTGGTCTTAAACTCTTAGTTGAAAAATACGATAGGCATACTGACTTTGAAAAACATAACTTTGAAGGCCATTCTCTTGTAGAGGGAAAGCCATTAATAAGATACTGTTTAATGTTGTCCCTGTGTAGACTATTAGCTGCTGAGACCTGTAACCTGACAGACAGCTTTAGCCAATAGCCTGTGTCTCAAAGTTGAACTGACAGAACTGTGTCAATGAGGATTGTCCATATGGGCATAGGAGAGTCCCTTAAATCAAAAATCAATATTCACTGGATCAAGCTACCTGACCCAAATTGTACACCCACCAATCTGGTCTGTTTTCATTCACATTCATGAATTAATAAATACACATTGGAAAATTACAAATTAAAAAACCTCATCATGCCACATTTCTAGATAATCCTGGTCAGCAAACATGTGCATTCTAATCTCTGATCCTAATCTCTAACAGGCCTGGTTAGCATACTACTTATCTGTGGAGTGTTTTACAGGCAGTCTTCCCTCGGCTAAATTCTAGTTTCTCAGCAATAGTACATCCTTTACATCATCAGTTCTACTCTTCTATATCATAGCTTGATATTGGAGTGCTCTCTGACACAGGACATATCATTTACAACCCCCACAAAATCCAAATGGATCTTTTAGAACTTAGAGAACCTACCTGACACCCCCAAAGGTCACCACAAACTAGGCCTAAAAAAGGTCACCTAAAGGTCACCAGACTAGTGACTCTACCCCAAGGTCACCAGGAACTAGGCCATGGGTCATCAATTCCAGAAATAAGGTCATAAGATTTCCTACCCAAGGAGCAGCCTGAATATAACCATAAAAATGGAAAGGTATCTTATGTCAGGGTGGGGCATTTGTGCTGAGCAGCCCACTAACCTTGTAGTAAAACCATTCCATGGCACAGAAATTACCCAATGTTCCTGAAGCCTATAGATACCTTGCTCAATGTTAGTTATGTTAGCTATCCGATCACTTTGTAAAACCTTACCTTTGCTGAATGTCACCCAATCCTGTAACTATAAAACTGGAACTTCCTTGTCCTTTCTCAAATCCAAATCAATCAAAACCCTGACATGAGGCTGCTTGGGGCTCTCCTCTCTGATCCACTCTATTGATAGTGGAGAGACTGAGCTTAAGTGCAAATAAAGCTTTTTGCTCTTGCATATGTGGTCAAGCTCCTCGTGATCTTTGGGGACCCTAAGATCTGGACATAACATTTGGGGACTTGTACTGTATCACCAAGACCCCAAGCATTCCTGTCACATGGAGCTGAGTACCACCTGTAAGTGAGAACTCTGTCCATGTCTGTTTATCTGCTTTGGTCTCTGTGTTTCTCTAGTTTCTGTTTTTGGTCCTTTAGGCAAAATCTGTAATTAGTGTGGTCAAAAAGATTAGAGCTGATGCTGTAGAGAGAGGTGGGCCACAGGGGGTCCAGACCCCCTTTGAAGGGGTGCATCTGCAAAGGGAGTTTAGCACTCAGTTTTCTGTGATCTCTTGATCTAAGAGGGGATGAATGTGTCCCTATCTGTAAAAGGTGGTAGAGAGCCCAGTTTTCTGTGATCCCTGGATCTTTGGATAAGAACAAGGCAGGTAGCTCCTGCAGCACAGATTCGCTGATGTCCAACTTTCAGTTTTTCCACTGCATCAGTGATGGGATCTGTTGTCTGGCTCTCTTTTTTTTTTTTCTGCTGTGCAAGCAGTGGGATCTGGATGTTTGTATTTTTGTTTGGCTGTCATGTCTGTTGTTGCCTGTTTTTTTGTTACTGGGAATGAAGAGGACATGGTACAGAATCCTTCTATCCCCCTAGACTTGATTCTTTCCCATTTCAGTGAGACTTGAGCCATGCTACAGGCTCTGGTGACAGTGGTAAGGAGGTGCCAAAGGATAGATATAGTATAGGGAGCCCCAGGCTTGGCACCTTTGCAACTGTTCTCTGGTCTCTGGTCTGGCATAGCTTAGCTTCTGCTCTGGCCTCTGGTCTGGTAGAGACCAACAGGTATGTTGTTGCTCCAGTCTCTGGTCTCGTGAAACGATAGGCTGCCATTTGTATCTCTGGTGTAGTTGGCTGGAGACTGATTCTGGGGTAGGCCACCACTAATGGAACAGGATAGGGGCCCATAGAGAGACAGGCAACTGTTCTGAGTTTTGGTATTTTCTTCTTCTTCCATTCTATTTGCACACATTGTACCCAGTACCTTCTTTTATTGTGCTGTTCTTTTGTGGTGTTGTTTGTTTGTGATGGTCTCAGTGGGCCAGTGACCAAACAGCTGTGCTCCATGGTGACTTTGCCTGCCCCATCCTCCCAGCACTACAAGCTGGGACACCTCTGGTCACCAGTAGGAGCAAAAATTTCCACATGGTTGGCTGGGAAGGCTTGGTTAGAGAGGGGTCTGTGTGCAGAAAATCCTGCTGGGCTGGACCTCGTTTTGCCTCCTTGCTTCCTCTCTGAGGAAAGTTGGTGACCTGAGGTTAGCTCTGGCTTGGAACAATGAGTGCCAAAAATGTTCTTAGTTGAAATGTATTGTGGTTATAACTGTTATCATTATTTGGTTAGTGTCCCCTGTAGCCAAGCCTGGCCTGAAACTAAACACTTGTAAAATTACCTTAAATTTCTGATCCTTCTGCTCCACCTCTTATCAACTGAGCTACACCCCCAATCTCACAAACTTCTTTATTTGGGCCATAGGTGGCTTCAACAAGAAAGTGAACCAAACCCAAATTGGGAAGGCTTGGCTGCACTGAGATCCTGGGTCTGAGCCTGTGTACTGGCATTGTGCCAAGAATACCCACCTGAGTACCTTGACATGTCACTTATTAGCCTGGCTGCACTTATGAGATTGTTACCTGAGAACCAAGCTAATTCGATTTTGGGCGAGGTCTCAGACTGGCAACTATAAAAATTTTGTTAGAAAATCTTAGAAAGCACATGTATGATTGTGGTTTACATGGGTGGGGAACCTCTGTCAGTGTGCTCCCCAAAAATAAGCAGGGGTAAAGATGAGAAATTCACCATGTCTGGGTATCTACACCTTCCCCCCAGAAAATGAGTTGCTTTACTTAATCACCAGTGGAAAAAAAAAAAAAAAAGCTAGAATGCATTTGGGGTTCAAGGCCTAGAAGTGAGGCAGCAAGGGTCCTTTTGGCAATGCTTTCTCAGAATTGCATCCATTCAAATGCAATGTTTGTAAATTCACACTGGAAGGAAGGGAATAGGAAGGAACGGAGGGAAGGGGAGGGGAGGGAAGAAACATGTTCAAAATCTTCCTGGCAAGAAAACAGAAAGAAAAAATCCTGCTTAATGAAGTTCTACATATGTTTGTGTGCCCAAGAATTCTTAAGTTGTGTTTATGTGTACATCCTTTCATCATATTTACATATATATACATATGTGTGTGTGTATGTATATACTCTAAAAGCTTGCTGAATAATGGTGTTTCAATGTCTTCCTCACATTTCAACTGAATTAATTTTGGGTCCTAAATTTAAACCTAATTCTTATCAAGATTTGGAGGTTTTGCTTGTTTTGAAGGTGTGGTTTTATCTTCTTTGTTAACAGTGAGTAAACAGTCCCTTCAACCAGGGTAATTATACTTGGGTCTCTAAAAAAGTAATGTAAAACAATAAATAGTATTAATAATGTTAATGAGTAAAATTAAAGTAACTAAGTGCATTGTACAATGACCTCAGATGCTCACTTCAGACACATTTTATGATGATTTTTTTATGATGAGGTACTAAATGCCTGTTAAGCTTAGGGCTTGTTTACAACGTTCTCTTGAAAACAAGGTTCAAGATGCATCCTGAAGTCATAACATCAAAGGATGTACAGAGAGGACATAATCAGTTTCGCAGATATGGTCTCCTAAGGATAAGTATGGCAGGATGCAAAACCCAGGACATTTTCTGAGAATCTGACCTCTCATAACATTTAATGAAAACATAGATTCTTTGCAGAAAATGAACACGTACATGAAACCAACTATGTACATAGCAGGTACAGAGTGAATGTCAGGAGAGGGACCAGGTTAAAAACTAACACCAAATAAGGAGCACTGTTGCTGTATCTGTAATTTTTATCTTGTTTGGAAGGCAGAGACAGGAAGACTGTTAACCTCTATTTATGGCAGAGCATCTGCATAAAGAAAAGCAATGCTTTGCTTCTCCTGTTCCTTTTCTTTCTCCTCCTTCTTTACCTCTTATATGTGATGCAAATGTTCTACTTCCAAGCTTTATTCTGAGCTCCTGTACAAAACAGGTAGATACAGATAGTCCTTGCATATGATAAAGCCAGATGCTAAACCTCATTAAAGATTAAAGGAAGTAACTTGTTATGGGAGAAATGAAAGAGAACACAGAGAAAGGAACAGGCATAGAGGAGGCTATACTAGTAACAGCAGTAACAGAACAAGATAAAAAGACTTCAGGAGAAGTTTATTACAGATAGCGCAATGGCTGGCATTAACAAATAAAATGCTACATACTCCCATCCCCTGTGTGGGAATTCTGTATTACTATCAGATTATGAAGACATTGTTAAAGGCATTTACTGTTTAAAAGGTTATTTGTCCTTCCCCAGGTAGTTACTGTTTGTGAATTATGTACCCACACTAATTAGTGTGTACTAAGTCCTGTGTGCTAAGGACTGAACACATAAAAATGATTCATGCAAGCACCATTCTTTCTCTATAAGCTTACAGTTTTGTGGAGTAATCCACCATAAACAAACTTATCAACCATGCATAGAAATGTATACAGCACTATAAATTCCACTATGAAACCTAAAGAAAAGCAAGAGGGATCTAACACCCAGAAGGGATGAAGAACATATATATTCAAAGGCCCAGAATTGAGAACATTTTAATTCCATAGGGGAAGTGAAAGAAGGTAAATTTGTGTGGAATATAAAAGGCAAGAAATTAATAATAATAACAACAACAGCAACAATAATAATAATAGTAATTACCGGAGCTTGCCAGCAGAGTCGAATGGTTCTTGAGTCAGCAGTGAGGATTGAAATTAATAAACCAAAAGACAACACATGGGACCTTTCTGAGAGGCTCTAGTGGAAGCTAGATACCTTGCTTTATTTCAGACTCCTTTTAAGCCAGAGTAAAGGCACTTTAGTACAATGAGTTAAATTCACAAGGAGGTGAAACAAGAGGTATGATTTTGACAAGGTATCCCACATGCTGTCTCAAATAAAAGAAGCTAGACTCGGAAATTCTTCACTAACTCCAGTGAAGGACTGGTAAAAGCAGTCTTTCTGCTGAGACTTAAATATCAAAGCAGCTGTTAAAAAACAAACAAACAAGCAAAACAAACAAAAAAAAAAAACCACAGTGGTTCCCAACAAGAAATAGCAAAGATTAAAGAGGAAGCCAGAGGGGCTGAAGAGATGGCTTAGTGATGAAAAATACTTTCTGTGGGGCTGGAGAGATGGCTCAGATGTTAAGAGGACTGTCTGCTTTTTGTCATGGATCAATTCCCAACAACCACATGGTGGCTCACAACCATCTATAATGATATCTGTCACCCTCTTCTGACATGCAGGTGTATATGAAAACAGAACATTGAATACATAATAAATCTTAAAACAAATCAAAACATTCTCTACTTTTTTTTTGCAGAGTTCCTAACATGTCCATGGTCATTGACAATCTACTGTAGCTCCTGTTACAGGGAATTTGATGCCATATGGCCTCCTGGGATATAAGGCACACAAGTGCTACACTTATATACATACAAGCAAAATATTCATATCACTCATCTACACAAAAAATAAAAATACCCCCAAAAAAAAAAAAAAAAAAAAAAAAAAAAAAAAAAGAGGTCAGTAGGCGTGACTTTGAGCCCAGCCTGGTCAACAGAGCTAGTCCAGTCCAGGCAAAGCTACACAGGGAAATCCTGTCTTGAAAAGAAAAGCAAAACAACAATCAACCAACCAACCAAACCAAACAAAACAAAAAAGATCATAAAGCAAGTGTGCTGACACGTGCTTGTAAATGGAGCATCAGGAAGGTCAGGAATGAAGGTCAACCTGGACTATATGAAACTCGGCCTCAGAAACAAAAAAGCAGCAGTAACAACAAAAGAGCACAAGAATCTGAGTGTCTGGGATGCTTTGGGATATTCAAATTTTTATCTTAATTCCTGGCTACATAGGAAGCTATTGAGGAGTGTAGTTCTTTGAATGAAAATGACCCCTACTATCTTACATGTTTGAAAATCTGGTCCCCCGTTGGTGGAACAATTTTGGAAAAATTAGTAAGTGCGATCTGGTTAAAGAGGTGTGTCACTGTGGGCTGGCTTTGAGGTTTTAAAATCCCACACCATTCCCAGTTAGCTCTTTGCCTCATACTTATAGATCAGGATGTAAGCTGTTAACCACTGTTCTCTCTGGTGCTCTGCCTGCCATTACTTTCTGCCATCATGGTCCCTGCCATGATATTCATGGACTTATCATCTGAAACTCTAAGTACCCAAACAACAGTTTCTTCTATCAGCTGCTTTGGTCATGATATCTTAGCATAGTGATAGAAAAGTAACTAAGACACATGGTTTGAAAATAGGATAGAAATGATTTAGTGTACACTTATCTCAAAGATCTTTCTGTCCTATAAACTTAATAGTAAGATTACAAAAATTTAAACATACACACATTTTTTTATTCACTGCCTGTGGATGGGTCCATATGGTCTTGTTCTTGATTCCCAGCATAATTTAAAGGGGAAACTTACACAATGTTCTGAGCCCTTGATGTCCTGCAGATGAAGGAGGAGGATGTCCTCAAATTCCTTGCCACAGGAACCCAGGTAGGTGGCACCAACCTTGACTTTCAGATGGAGCAATGCATCTACAAAAGGAAGAGTGATGGTATCTACATCATAAATCTGAAGAGGACCTGTTGCTTGCAGCTCAGGCTATTGTTGCCATTGAGAACCTTGCTGATGTCAGTGTCATCTCCTCCAGGGACACTGGTGAGCAAGCTATGCTGAAGTTTGCCACTACTCCAATTGCTGCCCCTTTCACACCTGGAACGGTCACTAACTAGATGCAAGCAGCTTTCAGGGAGCCATGGCTTCTAGTGGTAACTGATCCCAGGGCTGAAACCAGCCCCTCACAGAGTCTGCTTAGGTCAACCTGCCCACCATCGCTCAGTGCAACACAGATTCTCTTCTGCTCTATGTGGACATTGCCATCTATGCAACAGCAAGGGAGTTCACTCAGTGGGCCAGATGTGGTGGATGTTGGCCCAGGAAGTACTGCTCATACATGGCACTATCTCCCATGAGCAGTCATGGGAGGTTATGCTTGATCTTTACTTCTACATAGACTCAGAGGAGACGGAGAAAGAGGAGCAGGCTGCTGCTGAGAAGGCCGTGACCAAGGAGAAATTCCAGGGTGAATGGACTGTGCCAGTTCCAGAGTTCACTGCCTCTCATCCAGAGGTGGCAGACTGGCCTGAGTGTATGCAGGTGCCCTCTGTATCCATAAAGCAGTTCCTTACTGAAGACTGGAGTGGCCAGCCAGACACTGAGGACTGGTCATCAGCTCCCACAGCATAGGCCACTGATTGGGTTGGAGCCACCACTGAGTGGTCCTGAGCTTCTTTGCAGAAACCTGTGCAAAGGGAAAAGGTGGAAGGAAATAAAGTTCCTAAAAGCTGAAAATATGCACACACACACACACAAACACACACACACACACACACACACACACACACACACACATTTTACAAACAATAGTTTTGAGTGTTGGGCGAATGATATACTTCTGTAATCTGGCTCTCAGGAGTTTGGAGCAGAAGGATGGTGAGCTTGGGCTATGTAGTGAGATCATCTCAACAATAATGACAAGACTACAAAAAACACAGGTTGTTTTGAGGCTGGGGCATGTAGCTCAGTGGTAAATCATTTGCTAAGCATGCACAAAGTGGTTCTAGGTTCTGTTTTCATCTCCAAAATACCAAACAACAAAAGCTGCATATTGGGACTGGAGAGATGCCTCAGAGGCTAATAGAACTGGCTGTTCTTCCAGAGGACCTGAGATCTATTGCTGGCAACCACATTGTGGTTCACAACTACCTATACTGGGATCTGATGCCCTCTTTTGGCATGCAGGCGTATATGCATGTAGAGAACTCAGACATAAAAAACTAAATTAAAAAAAAAAAAAAAAAAAAAATATGGGCCAGAGAGATGGCTCAGAGGTTAGAAACACTAACTACTTTTCTAAAGGTCCTGAGTTCAATTGCCAGCAACCACACCCTCTTCTCCACTCCAGCATGCACACACACTGCACCAACAGAGTCAGCTTTGTGGAAATGTACCCTGTTCAGGTGCTAGAGATCTGCACTCAGAGGAGCCCACCTTTGTTCCAATGCTCTGCTAAAGCTTTTGAAATCTTTAACTTTTGAACAAGGGGTCCTTCCCTTTTGTTTTTCACTGGACTCTACCAATTATATAGCCAAGGTCTGTTTACCAAACATTCAATCTATGTAAGAACTGCCTGCAAAGCCTCTCAGTACCACTGTGACTACTGCAGTCCCAGGTACTTGAAAAAAAATGTCAAGACACAATGGCCTAAGACACAGTCTGTCAGCCATCTCTGGATTTCTCTTTTCTGCATCCCAAACATAGTTCAAACTGAAAATGTGTGCTTGGTACACAAACTTTTTATTTCCTCAAAACAGGGCTTTTCTGTGTAGCCTTGTCTGTCTTGGCTTTGTAGATCAGGCTGGCCCTGAACTCAATCTATGATTGCCTCTAACTCCAGCTCTGGAGGCTCAGACACCCTCTCATCACAGCACTTGAATATATATGTAAAAACAGAGAGTTTCACACTCACAGAAAGTAAACATAAATCTTTAAAAAAAGGTAAAATTAGAACCCCGTCATTACAAAGTCAACCCAAAATGGATCAAAACCACATATAAAATTACATGTAAAATGATGTGTAGCTTACATAGAAGTGGATCTTCATGATGTTAATTCAACAATGGATTCTTGGATATGACACAAAAATCACAGAAAACCAATAAAACTTTGGACTTCATCAAAGTAAAATAATTTTGTGAAGCAAAGGGCAATATCAAGAAGATAACATGACAGTCTATGGAAAGAAGATCTGCAGAGCTTATATTTGATAGAAATCTACTTTTAGAGTATACAAACTCAACAAAAACAAACAGGGTTGGGTTAGGGGTATGGTTTAGTACAACAGAGGTTGCCTAGCTTTGGGGGAAGCCAAGGGTTAGACCCACATCAGGGTGTGGTAAGGGTGTGGTTAGGCAAAGGACTTGAATAGATATTTCTCCGAAAAAGATTTAGAAATGACAGACATACAGAGGAAGAAATGCTGAACACCATGAGTAAGTAAAGAAATATAAATCAGAAGGAAAGTAAGACATCTCTTAAGGTAGGCCTGGTGGTCAATTCCATGCTTTTACCCTCAGTATTGGGGGTGAAAACTAGGCAGGAGGATCCAGAGTTCAAGAGGAAACTAGGTTACAGATTAGTTAGGTCTCTAGTGAGACCCTGTCTTAAGAGAAACAGCAAAAGTTAATAATTCATACTTATTTGACCAGGCAAGTGCTGGGGCACTCTGTTAATCCCAGCACTCACTCAGGAGTATGAGGCAGACAGATCTCTGAGTTTGAGGCCACCCTGGTCTACAGAGTGAGTTCCAGGACAGCCAGGGCTTTACAGAGAAACTCTGTCTTAAAAAACAAGCAAACAAAAAAAATAAATCAAAACAACAAAAACCCAAAACAAACAAAAGTAATCCATACCTCTTAAGATGTCTATAATATTAAAAAAAAAAACAATCAAGAAAACAGGTGTTGACAAAGATATGAAGTTAGAAATAAAGTTAGAATCCTTGTTCAGTTCTGGTAGGTAAAATCATTACTATATGTAATTCACTACTGTCCAGCAGTGCTGTTCCTAAGGATATACCATGAGAATTGCAAATTGGTACTCAGATACTTTTTTCTTTTAAGATTTATTTATTTTATATATGTGAGTGCTCTATTTGCATGTACACCTGCATGACAGAAGAGGGCATCAGATCCCAGTACAGATGGTTATGAGCCACCATGTGGGTGATGGGAATTGAACTCAGGACCTCTGAAAGAGCAATCAGTGTTCTTAACCACTGAGCCATCCCTTTAGCCCCACTCACATACTTTCTATGCATGGTCATGCTAGAGAGAAACATTTCTCCAAACCTCCAGTGGATAAGCAAAGCCTGGTTTGTACAAACAGTGGAGGGTTATTCAACAATAAGGGAGAATGCAGTACTGATGCTCTTAAATAGTACAAGGCAGTACTAATGATACAGCAGAGTTAAAACTAGGAAACAAGCCAGGTGGTAGTATGGTGGCTCATGCCTATAATCCCAGTACTCAGGAAGCAGAGGCAGGCAGATCTCTGTGAGTTCAAAAGGCCAGCCTTGTCTACAAAAAGAGTTCCAGGACATCCAAGGCTACACAGAGAAACCCTGCCTCAACATATCAACCAACCAACCAACCAACCAAAAAGAATATGCCAGTAAAATTAATTCAAGTTATAGGAAACAGGCAAACCCATACAATCAGAAAGTGAGTGGTTATTGCTAGGGCCTAGAGAGAGAAATAGTAGTGTATGTTTAATTGATTTTGGGTGGGTGATGAAAATGTTTTGAAACAAGACAGATGTACTCATGATCTAATGGTGAGATATATTAAATGCCACTGGAGTGTATATTTAATGTTATGATATATATATATATTTATTTTTATTTTCGTGGCTTAGTTTATTTTTTTCATCAATTACACTTTATTCATTCTGCATCCCCCCATAAGCCTCTCCCTCCTCCCCTCCCAATCCCACCCTCCCTCCTCCCTCTGTATGCATGCCCCTCCCCAATTCCACTGATAGGGGAGGTCATCCTCTCCTTTCTGATCTTAGTCTATCAGTTCACATCAAAAGTGGCTGCATTGTATATATAAATTTTATCCCACGTATAAACAAAATGTTTTATTTTATGTTTATGTACTTTGCATGTTCATGTGCCACATTCATGCCTCTTTCTGGAGCAGACCAGAGGAGGATCCCATTTACCTGGTATTAAGGATGGATGGTTATGAACTGTTAAGCGAATGCTGGGAGTCAAATAAGGTGTTTGTAAGAGCAACACAGTGCTCTCAACTGTATAGTCATCACTCCAGTCCCTTATCTGAAATTAAAAACAAAACAAAACAAAACAAAACAAACAAACAAAAAACAGGTAAAATTTAGGGGAAAAAAACTCACAATAATAATTTAAAAAGACACACACACAGTCATGTGGTGTCCTTCCCCTTCTGGTAGCTTCAGAAAACAAGAGGGCAGATATAGGGAACCAACTCTGACTTCATAAGGAAGGACTTTCTAACTTGTCTGTTAAGCTGTGGAATGGGCTGTCTCTGGAGGAAGTGAAATTACTCTTTACTGAAAAGGTGGGGAAAGAGCTCCCAGATATATGACTGGGAAAATGTCTATATGAGGTGTGGCGGGCAGTTTTGTTTGCTTTAGTAATTTTGAAAACGAATCTACTCTTCATCACTTCAGTTATGCTAACTCTTCAGTCTGACTAGCAGCTATTTACAAAGGAGGTACTGGGTTAAAGCACCCCCTCAGTTTCAATTCTTCTAGCATGGCCCGACCCAACCTGCTCAGACACCTGCTGAAAAAAGTTTGCCCTTTTACTGGGAATATAGCTTAATGGTAGAAGGCTTTCCTAGCATGCATGAGACCTTAAGTTTCAATTACCAACACAGAATCGGGAAGGGAAACAATTGGCCCATAAAAGAGAACTAGTCAATCAGAGCAGCTGAGCTGAAGAATATTTTGAGTTCACAGCTCTAGTCACTAGCTTTCTGCACTAAGCACATTGGCATCTACACTATATTAAGGACCAAATCCCTCAGCGAATGATGTCCTCATTTAAGGTAATTTCAAACCACAGGTTCTGAAAATTTCAGTCTTAATTTGCATACATATTCTACTACTAAAATATCATAAACATCAAGAAGTGACAAAGTAAACTCATCCAAATGTTGTGCCAGCCAAATTTGAAATCATCAGTAGGGAATATTTCTTAAAATCTCAGTCGGCTTGGATAATTTTTAGACTGGACCAAGAGCCCTGTGAATTTATTCGATTGAACTTTTGCAGTAGAGCAACTTACCAGAGCCTTGAGACAAAAAAGCAGTAAAAGTCAGGCAGACTGGGCTCCTGAGAAGAGACAGGCCCATTTCAGGAGCATTCCAGGATGCCCTGATGCCCTTTACCTAGGTGTAATCCAACTCTGTCAGGCACTCAGAGGAAAGCCCAAGCTGACAGTCCCCAGGCAAGGCAGCCCAGAAAGCATAGGCGCCTCTGAAGATTGCGCAAGTCTTTCCTCCCCTGCCAGCTCGGTGGCATGTTTCTAAAATTCCCATCTGCACAACATAAACAAAAAACGTGCATCCAGAAAGCCTTGGCCATGCAAATTCCAAGCTTCCAGCAGAGGGCGGGAATGCGCTGCCAGTGGCAAGCAGGCAGCAGAAAACAGCAAACTTTCCAAGTGACCCCACGCCCCTCCATGCCCTTCTCCCCAAAAGGGAGAGAGAAGGCAGAAGAAAGACCCTGCTCCAGGAAAATAAAGAATAGGGGAGGGAGCGTTGAAGCAGAGGCCAGGCCTCTAAGAGCTCAGCCTTGATGGTGAGAATGCACACAGCTGCCCACTTTCTGAGCCAGGGGTCCAAGCTGCCTCGGCCTCGGAGGAACCCCAAGGCCAAGCTCTTTCCGGTGGGGCGGGAGAGGGGCTTGCGCTAGGCGCGGCGCAGGCGCAGTGCGCGCCTCCATTGTCCTGCGTGACAGAAGCGCCGTTGCTATGGCTACAGCCGCCTAAGTGAAAACGCTGAGTTCCTCCCAGGCCTGGGAGTGTGGGCGGCGACGGCGAGGGTTGGCCACCGGAACCCGCTTCCTGGGCGCGGTGGCAGCGGTCATGGCTCAGTTACTACTTCCAACATAGTAGGCTGAGACCAGGAGAAGCCAGGTAAGCGCGTGGGGCGGGTGCTGGCTCCCGCCTCCTCTCCGCCCCCGGCTCCGCCTCCGTCTCCCCGGGCTCTGCCTCCGCCCTCGAGCTCCGCCTCCGCCCACACAGGCTCCACCTCCGCCCCAGGCTCCGCCTCCTTTTCAACTAGGCTCTCCCGGGCTCCGCCTTCACCTCCCAAGGCTCTGCCTCCCGCCGCCCCCGGACTCCTCCCCTGTCTTCGACCCTGGCTCCGCCTCTGTCCCCGGGCTCCTCCCCCGCCTCCGCCTCTGGGCTCCGCCTCTGGGCTCCGCCTCTGGGCTCCGCCTCCGCTCCCAGCAGCCATCCAGTGTCCTAGGAGGCGCTGGGCCTGGCAGCATGGCTGGGAGGCAGGGAGGAGAGAGGGGTCCCGCGGTGGAGAAGCAGCGGGTTCACCGGTGTCAGCTATCGCGGTGCAGCGTGGCTGGATGTGGGCATGTGTGAGGGACCCGCAGGATGGCGGTCCCGGGGCGAGGCTGGGGACTTGCAGCCAGGGGCTGGCGGGCTGGGCGAGTCAGGAGAGCCTGCCCAGGTTCTGCCAAGAGCTTCTGTGGAGGCTGCTGGTACCTGGGACCGCGCCCTTGGGCCAGGGGGTTGGGAGGGCGGGAGCACACTTTGAGGATTTCCTAGGATACCCTTGTGCCCTGCATCCTGAGGAAGAGTGATGCTGTGGCCAGGCCTCCTGGAAAGGAAGTGCAGAGTCCTGTGCTACCTCCTGCTTGCCTTGGGGGAGGCAGGGTGGGGGAAGCTTGGACATTCCGGTCGAACTAAGGCGGGGTAATTGGAAAGGCCACAGGATACGTGCAGATTCCTAGGAACATTTTTTCAGGGCCTATGTGCAGGCATTCCAGAATGAAATGACTCTTCCTAAGATAGCCAGTCAATCACTGCAGGTGCTCTCTCTCACTTAGCTTTCACGTGATTTGATTGTTATCTTTATTTGTCAGAGAATTGTTCAGAAGGAACAGTTTGGCAGTTAAATTGCTGTTTATACTTTGATGGATTTGCACAATCAGGAGTATACAGGGTTCAGGCAGGGTTATTTTGCTATTTTTATCTCTTTGTGTTGTTATGTATAGATAAACAGGATGTAATTACAAGTTTACTGTAGAGCCTGGAAAGCTTTTATGCCAGGGTAATTCCAGTTTCACACTTGCAAGGAATTTTAGCTACCAGCACTGCAGCCCTTTGTCTCAGGAGGTGCTTAGGTTGTGTTTGGATGATTGTTAGTAATTTGTAGCACTAGAGCACTGCTGTTCTACTCATCTCTTTATTGTTTATTTATTCCTACGAATTTGTTTAAGAGAAGGAATCGTTCACATTTTTTCTCACTACTGCCTAATTGAGGTCAGTTAAGAGAATCGCTTGCAGGTCGGTGAGATGGCTCAGCAGATGAAGGCACTTGCTGGGCAAGCCTCGAGACCTGAGTTCGATCCCTGAATTTATGAAAAGGTGGAAGGCAAGAAGTGATTGCACAGAGTTGTCTTCTAACCTTCCTATGTGTTCCTAGTATGCATGCTTCACACATCATGAACACATACACACACACACACACACACACACACACACACACACTAAAAAAAGAAGACATTGTGCTGTATTTAGAGAATATTTTTGCTGCTTCAAAATGTCTTTGTCAGTCTCTTAAAGACTTAGTCTTACCCAGACTGCTAGTGTGGAGAATCAGTTTTGTATTTAATTTTGTTCAGTTTTCAGTTACATTGTTCTTCCCCCTACAACAATTTTATTTAGTTTTTTTTTTTTTTTTTTTGTTTTTTTTTTTTTTTTTTTTTTTTTTTTTTGTTTTTTTTTTTGAGACAAACTCTCTCTACAGAACCCTGGCTGTCCTGGGTTTGCCTGTGTAGAACAGCAAGGCCTTGAACCTACAGAGATCTGCCTTCCTCTGCCTCCCTAGTGCTGGAGTTAAAGACCACGCACACCTTCCCCACAACAATGTTGAAACAATAACAAACTTGAAAAAAGTTCCAAGTATGGCACACAGTTAATTGCTGTTTTACTTTGGACATTTTGAGAGGAAGCTGCTGACTTTATGCCCTGTCACTCTGAGTGGTTTAGTGTCAATTTTATGCAAACAAGAATGTGGTCCTACATAATGACAGTGCAGTTATCAAAATAGGAAATTCATGCTGGCATAGTATTCCATTTAATGTGGGTTTTATTGATTATGTTATTACTCACATAAATGTCAAAAGAAGCTGGTACATTTAAGTGTTGTATTGTCCTTTATCTCTTTAGTCTCTTTCAATATGGAACAGTTCCCTCATCTTTTTCATAATCTTGTCACTTTGATGACTATGGGTCAGTTATATTTTTTCTTCATTAATTTATTTATTTGTTCATTTTACAGCCCACTTACAACCCTACTCCCTCATCTCTTGCCAGTCCCAACCTCCCAAACACTTTCCCTGTCCCTCCCTCAACCAGCCCACCCAGGCACATCAAATTACATCAGGATTAATTGCCTCCTCTTTCACTTTGGCAAGACAATGCAGCCCTACTAGGAAAATGGGATCCAAAGGGAGGCAACAGAGTCCAAGTCAGAGACAGCTCCTGCTCTAGTTGCTAGGGGACTGACTTGAGGACAAGCAGCCCATCAGTTTTATATGTGAAAGAGGCCTAGGGCTAGTCCAGGCATGTTCTTTGGTGGTGGTCCAGTTTCTATGAGGCCCCATGGTCCCAGGTGAGCTGGCTATGTAGGTCTTCTTGTGGTGTCCTACCTCTCCAGCTCCCTCAATCCTTCCTCTAACTCTTCCACAAGATTCCCAGAGTTCTGCCTAATGTTTGTTTGACTGTGGGTCTGTGCAACTGTTTCCATTATTTCCTGGATGAAGCTTCTCAGATGACAGTTATGCTGGTCTCCTCTCTACAAGCATAGCAAAGATATGAATAAATGACGAAGGCCCAGGCTTTGGGGTACACCATTACTTAGGGGATGAAAGAAGAGGAGCAGCAAATGCATTTTGTGAAGTTAGAAGAGATATTCAGCTCTCCCTAATACATATTATTTTTCTTGTAGGTGATATGAGCCTTAATTTTTGTCTAGTTACATGGTTGTACAGAAGAGATTGTTTTCAAATTAAAACAAATTTGTTAGATTTTTTTTTTCCTTTTTTTTTTTTTTTGGGGGAGGGAAGGAGTCATCAAGACATGGTATCTCTGGGTGTGTAGTCCAGGCTGTTCTGGAACTCTTCCTCAGACTCACAGAGATCCACCTGCCTTTGCCTCCCAAACACTGTGATTAAAGTCTTGCACCACTTTGTTAGCAGTCAGTACTCTTAATCACTGAGTCATCTCCAGCACTCTTTAAATTTTTAACAGATTAAAAATTTAATGTGACTAAATTAATTAATTAATCATGTGACTATGTCTATATTACTTGAATATAAATAGAATTATGAATGTTTCAAAAGGGTTGTAAGGAGGTAATGGTGTGTATTCCCAGCCTTCCATTAGCTGAGACTGGAGATCAGCTGGGAGGTGGTGGCTCACCTTTAATCCCAGAATTTGGGAGGCAAGGCAGAGGCATTTGGATCTTTGCATTAAAGGCCAGCCTGGTCTATAGATCTAGTTCCAGGACATCCAGGAAACCTACACAGAGAAACCCACTCCAAGCAAGCAAGCAAGCAAGCAAAGGCCTGGAGATGTAGCAGCCATCTTGGGTAGGAGTAACAGAGCAAAGAACTAGAAAGATCCTGGATAACTAATGACTGACAGTAGGGTTGCCATAGCAGATCTAGGTAGCTGCTTTGTGTTTTGTTTTTCTTTGTTTTTAACATGATAAATAATAACATCATATGTTTAAAGCACTATAAATCTGAGTTTTCAGTTTCATGCTGGCAAAACAGGTACAAGGTGACAGGATGGGTTATCAGGATCCAGGGACATAGATAGTGAAGGAATGTTTTTCAGTGTCATGTGTAACCAATTGAGGGAACCATTGAGAGAAGCAGTTATTGAAGAACTTTGTGGTTGAATGTACAGATGATCTACTTATATGCATTGTACAGATAAGGAGGAGACTGTAAAGTCTCCCTCCTTCCTGTGGCCTCCCATTTTTTCTTGTGAGTATTTAACTCCATCATTGAATAGCAAATCATGAACTGCAAGTTTACTCTAATGAATGATGTACTCTTTTGAGAATTTATACTTTTTTTTTTTTTTTTTTTGGTTTGTTGTTGTTTGTTTGTTTGTTTTCCCAAGATAGGGTTTCTCCATGTAGCCCTGACTATCCTGGAACTTCCTCTGTAAATCAAGAATGTTTTCAAACTCAGAGATCTACCTGTCTCTGCCTCCTGAATGATGCTGAGATTAAAGGAGTGTGCCATCACTGCTTGGCATAAAGGATCATTTTTAACTCTGACTTTTCTTATTTGATTGTTGTTTTACTAACCAAATTGCAGAATATTGGTAGAAGAAATGATCAGAATTGAGGTTAGCTGATTAAACAGCCCCCATGTAAGAAATCTCATTGTAACAGGTATGAACATATGTTTGGAAAACTTTGAATGTGTTTTATTAAAACTTAAAAAGACCAGTTCCATGTACTAGTGTGGTCTGGCTTTTTTACTTTTCTTCCTTCCTTCCTTCCTTCCTTCCTTCCTTCCTTCCTTCCTTCCTTCCTTCCTTCCTTCCTTCCTTCCTTTTGAGACAAGATCTCTGCAACCTAGTGTGGCCTGTAATTCACTAGGTAGTTGCTACCAGTACTTGCAAACATTACATTTTAAGAGGAAAATACAAAGGAAGTATTTTTTTTTTTTTTTGAGACAGGATTGATCTTTGTAGCTTGGCTGTCCTGGACTAATTTTGTAGACCAAGGCTGGCCTGGAAACCACAAATATCCACCTGCCTCTGTCTCCCTGATTTGCTGGAATTGTAGGCTTGTGCCAAGATGCCCAACTGCAAATCTTTATTTTTAAAAACATTTTATCTTCCTCTATCAGTTTATTTCATTTTCACTTTTTATATTTTAAATTTTTGAAATAGGGTTTCTCTGTGTAGTCTTGGTTGTCCCATAACTCAGATCTACTGGCTTCTGCCTCCCAAATTCTGGAACTAAAGGTGTTGGCATCACCATCAGGCTTAAATCTGTTTCTTAATGATATATTACATACTAGTTACACGTTAGTTTTCTAGCATAGGGGCTGCTATAACAAAGTGTCATAAATGTGGAGGCTTAAAACAACAGGTGGTTATTCTTGCATAATTTTGGTGGGTTGCTTTGAAAGTTACTTGTTGGGAGGTAACTTTCTTTGAGGGCTTCTGGGAAGAATATTTATCTCTTCTAGTTTCTGGTGGTCCCCATTGTTCTACCATTTATGGCACCATAATTCTATTTTTGTTTTCTCTTCATGTGGTTTTCTTTGTTTAAATCTTTTTCATTTTTTTTAAAACAATTTCTTTGTTCAGCCTGGTGGTACATGTCTATAATCCCAGCTATTTGGGGACAGATGCTGGAAAAATACCAAGTTCAAGGCTTTTGTGATTTACAGAATGAGTTCAAGGCCTGACTGGGAAACTTAATCAAACTCAAACATAAAAATAAAATGTATAAATATGTCTGTGGTCATAGCTCAGTATAGTGAAGCAACTGCCTAGTGAGGCCCCAGGTTAAATTCTCAGTCCTGGGTGTTGGGAGTATTAGGAGGCCTTGTTTTGCCTTATTTCCTTTTCTTTCTTCTTTTCCTCCCTTCTTCCCTTTTTTTTCCCTGTACTAGGGACTGTGCCTAGAAAACACAATTTTTTTCTCTTTTTCTCTCCTTCTCTTGCTCCCTCTCTTTTTCCACCCCCTTCTTACTTCCCTACCAGACTGAGCTATATGCCCAGCCCTGTTTTTTTCTATAGCCAAAGACTGTTATAATGGCTAACTTGAACTGTTTTGACTCACCTGAGAGAAAGGAACTTTAAATAAAATTGGCTTCCATCAGATTGCCATGGGGGCAATCGCTAATTGATGTAGGAGGGCCCAGTCCATTGTGGAAGTACCTTCCTGCAGGTGGATGGTACCATTCCTGCAGGTGGGCCTAGGCTGTATAAAAAGGTAACTGAGTAAGCCAATGAGTATTGTTCCTTCATGGTTTCTGCCTCAGTCCCTGCTTTGAGTTTTTGTCCTGTCTTCCCTCAATGGATTATAAGCCAGATAAAACCCTTTCCAAAGTTGGTTTTGATCAGTGTTTATCATAGCAATAGAGAAACAAACCAGGACAATGGTTAAACCATAGAAAAACAGGGAATAAAGTTCCATAAGTAAAGCAGGTTTTAGTTTCATAAGGTGTACATTCTATCTTAGGAAAGGAAAGCACAGTACTTAATCTAATATTCAGTATTTCCAAAAACAATAGAATAATTTTTCTTTGTATTCTGTAAGTAAAATTAGGAGAAATAGGTATCATGTCCACCAGAATTAGCTTTCAGGAAGCTGTAAACACTGTGTTTTAGTGTTGAAGTCTAGGGAATCACTGCTAAAGACTTTCAAAGCCTTGTCATTCCTTTTCAGCTACAAGTACTAATCAGGTAACACCTTGGGAAAATGTGGCTTTACTGGAAAACAGGTTAATGCCTTTGATTGCAGACTGGTGGCCTAGTCTCTTTTTTTTTCTCTCTTAGCAAGTTGTATGCCTTGTTCACTGTTTACTTGTGATAATGAGGTTTGAAGCTATTGAAGACATTGTTAAAGGACTCAAAGACATTGTATGAGTAGTTAATAATGCTTGATAAGCAAGCCTCAAATGGGATCTTTATGTCCTTCTAAGGAGTCAAGATTACACTCTCTGGTTTTTCTAGATTTCTTGCCTTATTGTTCTTTTATTTTCACATGGACCTTTAACAGTTTAAAAGAATTAGAAATTCATAATATTTGGAGATGAATATAAATTTCACGATGCTTTTTTTTTACATTACTGTTTATTATCATTTATTACAATTTATTCAAATTGTACTGTGGATGTGTTCCCCTCCTTCATATCTATCTGATCACACCCTCTTTCCCTCTTCTGGGGCCCTAAGACCCTCCTAGTCTACTGATAGGCAGGATCCTACTCCCTTTCTATTTGACCCTAGCCTATCATGATGTTTTATACAAGTATTCCTCCTATTGTTGCAAACACATTATTACAGTTATCTAACTTTCTCTCTAACATCTATCATCTGTTTATCATCTATATCATATATCTCACACAAACACACACACACACACACACACACACACACACACACACACACACACACGGTTGTGAAATGTTATTTCTTCCAAAATATGTGTTTCAAAAAATGATCAAAAAGAGTGATTTAAAGTTAAAAGTTTGAAGGAAATGAAATGCATGTGTGATTTGTCAGTTATGACCTGAGCCTTGGGATGTTGACATCACAGTGGTTTCTCCCCTGACTACTACAGAATGTTTACACTTCAGTGGTTTGTATACAGACTGCTGTAGCCATTTTAGTTAGCACCAGCAAAGAAAAAGATAATTTCATGCTCAATGAGAGTTTCTCTATTCTAGGCTCCACTGTGAAGGTATTTTTAAATGACTATTATTGTCTTGATAGACTAGTGGTTTCAGGAAGTGTTCGGTCTTGATTTCTCTAGAACATGTGAACTAATTCTTAACAGTTGCTTCATGACAACTACTCCTGTTAGAAATAGTCAATACCATACCACAAAAAACAAAGTTATCATGTCAGAGAGGTATGCTCTGAGATATACAAGAAAATATCTATGTATCTTCAAAACTATCTGCCTAAGTTATGAGAGATTATACTGTTTCATCTAGTTGTTTTACCCACTATGCCAATAAAGATTTGTTGGAAACTGGTCAGATTTCAGCCCAAAGTCCAACAACATTTTGGTTTTAAACATTTATTTGTCAGTATTTTAACACTGATTCAGCTAGATAGGAATGACTTTCCAGACACATGCATTTAATTTCAAATTCATCATAAAACTGAGTTGACAATATTTTATAAAATACCTTTACATTATTGCCTGGTGTGTTTGATGTCAACCATTGCTGATGCCTCTCTTTGACTCTTCTATTCACAGGTATCTTTAATCCTCACCAAGTAAAAACTGTGGCTTCTCAATACATATTCCTTGAATGGTGTAACATGATTTAGGCATAGTAATATTCACTTAATAAAATATGTACTTTAAATATCCAAACTGTATGAGCAGGGACAGCAAAGAGACAAGCAAAATAGTAGCCACTTCGTTATTAGAGGGAATGTTTTTATTATGGGTCAGAGAGGGAAAATGTTCAGAGGCACCTGAAAGAGTTAAGAGCAGAGAGTAAAAGAAGCAGACTTGATATGACCAAGACTGCCTAGAAGAGAATGGAGACTATTAGGAGAAAAGTAGAGATAGCTTACACAGAGACAAACTGTGCTTTCATAAATGCACAAGCTGAACCTAGATCCCTCTACATGTGTATGTAGCATATGTGCAGTTTACTCAACATGTGGGTCCCCTAACGATTGGACTGAGAGCTTTCTTTGACTCTTGCTTGCCATTAGTTTTGTTTCCCCTAGTGGTGCTGTCTTGCCTGTCCTTAGTGAAACAGGATGCTCTTAGTCCTGCCTGATGTGATGTGTCAGCATGGGTTGGTACATTTAGGGTGTCTCTCAGAAGAGAAAGAAAGAATGGGAGAGGGAAGAATGATTTGGGGACTGTGAGAAGAGAAGGGAGGGACATATGGTGAAGATATAAATTTAATAAGGTTAATTAGTGAAAAAGACAGAATATTTCTAGAATATTTAGAAGATTAGAATAGTGCAAAGAGAGATGAGGATGTTTGGGAAGAGACAGGAATCTAGATGTGTGTTTTGAGATGTGTAACAAGTACATTTACTTCCCCTTCAGGTAACCTGGAGGCTACCATGTGTGTTGGTATCCTGATAGGAGCCACAGGTCAATAGAGATCCTCAGGTCCCTTTTGTTGGAGCAAGGAGAATGGTTACTTTGATGGACAAGAAGTATTTCACAAATTTTTGCTGAATGCTGTATTTTATATGTTTGGTTTTTTTGTTGCTTATTTGGTTCTAATCACCACAATTCCTTTGATAATGCATGTTGAGCAGGTCTAGGATTGGCATTTTTGGAAATTTGCACTCCCTGGGACCTAACTAGTTTCAACTATTAGGAAGGCCTGATTACTTTCATCATACCTATTCATGTCCTTTTAAATAGTAATGGGTTTAGTTATGACATGCCATTACACAGATTTCCGTCTGATGTGTTTTTGTTTCCAATATTCAAATGTCATTTTTTTATAATTTTTATTATTTATATTAATTACATGTTGTTTACTTTGTATCCCAGCTGTAGTCCCCTCTCTCATTCCCTCCCAACCCCACCCTCCCTCCCTCATCTCCTCCCTGCTCCCCTCTGAGTCCACTGATTGGGGAGGTCTTTTCCCCTTCCCTCTGACCCTAGCTTATCAGGTCTCACCAGGACTGGCTGCAAGTCTTCCTCTGTGGCCTAGCAATGTTGGGGGGAGGTCAAAGAGTCTGTCACTGAGTTCACGTCAGACACAGTCCCTCTTCCCCTTACCACTTGGATGCTGAGCTGCCATGGTCTATGTCTGAGCAGGGGTTCTAGGTTATGCATGGTCCTTGGATGGAGAATTAAGTTTCTGAAAAGAACCCTGTACTGAGATATATTTTGTCCTTGTAGCACTCCTCTCTAGGTCTTACTAACTCCCCCTTCTTTCATATGATTCCCTACACTCTGCCCAAAGTTTGGTTATGGCCCCGATGTCCCTCATAGAATGAATGGATACAGAAACTGTGGTACATGTACACAATGGAATACTAATCAGCAATTAAAAACAAGGCAATCATGAAATTTGCAAATGGTGGGATATAGAAAAGAAAAGAGTGAGTGAGGTATCCCACCAGCAGAAAGACACACACAGTATGTACTCACTTATAAGTGGGTACTAGACCTGTAAGATAAGATAAACATACTAAAATCTGTATACCTAAAGAAGCTAAATAAGAAGAGGTTCTGGATTAAGATGATCAGTCCTCACTTAGCAAAACAATGGGATGGACATTGGAAGTAGGAGAAAACAAGAAACAGGACAGGAGCCCACAAGATAGGGCCTTGGAAATACTCTACCTAGCAGTGTATCAAAGCAGATGCTGAGACTCATAACCAGATGTCATAATTTTAATATCACCATTATTCAGTAGAATATCTTAATGAGGAAATTTACAGTCTGGTGGAATTTTGTTATCTTAATTAGAACTGTATAATGACATGTATTAATGAAATTAAACACTTTGCCAGAACTAAAAAAAAATTTAATGTTACCAAAATACAATCATTTTAAAGACAGGCATTCTAATTTTGAATAATTTGTCCATGATTATTATATGTCCAATGATACTACATATTTTATTATTAAATTGACAGAATATCTCTTCAGTCAAAATTTTTTGTGTCTCTAGGATTAATATATAAAATTTACTATATATTAATAAGCATATGTAGTCCTCTTCACTCTTCAAAACTTTCTGAATTCTTTCTGCATGAAACTTTCTGACTATATCTTAGTACAGTGCATTCATCTTTAAAATCTGCTGTGATTTTTGCATGTGTTATACTCTAAGGTTCACAGTCTTAATGATTTTGAATGCTGCCTTTTTTCACATGGACCTTTAACAGTTTAAAAGAATTAGGAATTCATAATCTTTGGAGATGAATATAAATTTCATGATGCTTTTTTTACATTACTGTTTATTATTTTCATATATTACAATTTATTCAAATTGTACTGTGGTTGTGCCCCCCTCGCTCATCTCCATCTGCTCACATCCTCCTTTTCTCTTCTGCACCTAAGCCTCTACCCTAGTCCACTGATAGGCTAGGTCCTACTCCCCTTCTATTTGACCCTAGCCTATCACGACGTTTTATACAAGTATCCCTCCTATTGTTGCACACATACTATTACAGTTATATAGCCATCTATCTCACATCTATCATCTGTCTATCTATCATCTGTGTCATATATCTATTACACACACATATTGTTGTGAAAATCTGTTATTTCTTCCAAAGAAATGTGGTTCAAAAATTGTTCAAAAACAATGTTTTAAATCAAAAGTAATCCAATCAAAAATGGGAACAGAGCTAAACATAGAATTTTCTGTAGAGGAATATCGCAGAGAAACACTTAAAAAATGCTCAATGCCCTTAGATATCAGAGAGATGCAAATCAAAATGACCCTGAGATTTCACCTTACACCCATCAGAATGGCTAAGATCAAAAGCTCAAAAGACTATTCAGGCTTGTGGTCACCCTCAGCTACAGACCAGGATTATGGGCAGCCAGGGTATATGAGATCCCACCTCAAGAAAGAAAACAAAACAAAACAGTGAACTACTGTGCAGTGATGAACAGAGAAAGTGGCAGAAGATTTGATGGACTTGGCAGTAGGGTTAGCAGGAACTGCAGCAGGTCGATGGGCACAGCAGCTTGGCAGGCACAGTGAGGGGACTTAGGCACAGGAGTAGTCTCCAGTTCAGGGAGAGCTCATGCTGTGTCCACCTGTCCATCTCTCTCTGTCTGTCATTCTCAGTTTTTAAGTAGATTTATTTTATTTATCTGTGTGCATGTGGGTATACATGCCTGGCAAAGGCCAGCAGAGGGTAAAAGATACCCAAGAGGTAGAGGTCATTGTGAGCCACCTGATACATGTTCTGGGAGCGTAACTCAGTCCTCTGCAAGAGCAGCATGTGTCTTAACTACTGAGCCATCTCTTCAGTCCAGTTCTCTGGGTTTTGATGGGACAAGCAGTTGGAAACATGAAGCCCAGGTTGGTCTGGAACTCATCATCATCCCTCAGCTTCTTGTCCTCCAATTACAAGCCTGCACCTTCATGCCTGCCAGTCTTTTTCTTGAATGGTTTCAGGTCCACATTTTGTGTTTCAGGCCACAGACTGCAGATAACAGTGAAACTGACTTTAGCTCTGTGTCCCTGAGGGTCTACAGACAGAGTGTGTCCTCTGTTGTTAGGACAAGGCTAGGGTAGAATTTCCACCCTGCTAGGGATTTAAGAATCATGCTGGGAGTGAATTTTAAAATTTGTCCTTCATGCTGGGACTGTTTTGTCTAGTGTTGATCTGTTTTCCCAGGCTTTCTGTAGATCCCAGGTTGGAGATCTCTGCCCCAGTACCCAAGTGGTAATCAGCAGCAGGAGAGTGCAGCAGTCATGCATGCAGCAGGATGCTAGATCCTGGAGCCTGTGGGAACCCAGAAACTTTTCCTGAACTGGCTGTCCTGAGTTTGGAACTGATGTTTCCCCACTGTATGGTTATCCTCCCAACAGGGTGACCCAGTCTGTCCTGTTTTGGGGTAACAGTTCAGTCTAGGATGTTGAGTAGAACACACAGGAGCAGGTAAGTGGCTTTATGCTGCTGACTGGGCATCTGAAGGAACCCAAAACTTTTTCCTGAGAAGTTGTTGGGGAGTGTGGGGAATTCCACTGGATGCCCTGAGGTTGGACTTGATGTTTCTTTCACCATGGGGTTTCCTCCCAACAGGGAAACCTGGTCCCTGGTGCTTTGGTGCCCACAGTTCTGTGTGGGACAGTGATTTGGGCGTACATGCAGCTCTCTGGACTGAGCACCATCTAGAGCCCAGACATTTTTCAGGGATTTTCTGGGTGACCTGAGGTCAGTCCTGATTGCTTCCTACTCTATGGGGTTTTCTATAGCCTGGAAATCCCAATCTCTGGTGTTGTGGGGCCCACAGTACAGTCTGGGATGGTAACCAGAGCACACAGTCATGTGGCTCTGGGCTGGTGACCTATTGCCTGCAGGGACCCAGAAACTCTTCCATGGTTTATCTGGGTGTCCTGAGAAAAGACCCGATTACTTCCCACTTCGTGGGGTTTGTTCTTAACTTGGAAACCCAATTGCTGTTGTTTTAGGGCTCAGAGGTTGGTCTGTTGCTTGCTGTGTAGTCACTTCTATACTGCTGTGCAAATACTGTCCTCTTGGTACCACCATCTTTGATTCTCCTTTCTTTTATTAAACATTTTTTAAATTTTTCTTTTCTTTTTAATTTTATTTTAATAATTACAGTTTATTCACTTTGTATCCCAGCTATAGCCCCTCCACCATCCCCTCTCAATCTCACCCTCCCTTCTTCTTCTTTTCCTATGTCTCTCCCCCAATCCAGTGATAGGGGAGGACTTCCTCCCCTTCTGTCTGACTATAGTCAATCAGGTCTCATCAATACTGGCTTCTTTGTATTTCTCTGTGGACTGGCAGGATTGTTCCCCACTCAGGTGGAGCTCATCCAAGAACTAGCCCATGAGTTCATGTCAGAGATGGTCCCTAGTACTATTATTGGGAACCCTCTTGGATACAGAGCTGCACTGGACTATTTCTGTGTAGGGGTTCTAATTTATTTCCATGCATGGTCCTTGTTTAGAGTATCAGTCTCAAAAAGACCCCTGTGTCAAGACCTTTTGATTCTGTTGTTCTCCTTGTGGAGCTCCTGTTCCATCCAGATTTTTCTATCTCCCCCTTCTTTCATAACATTCTCTGCACTCTGCAAAATGTTTAGCTCTGAATCTCAGCATATGTTTTGATACCCTGCTGGGTAGAGTGTTTCAGAGGACCTCTGTGATAGGCTCCTGTTATTTCTCAGACAATTAGGAATAGTGATACCTCAAGATCCAGCTATACCACGCCTAGGCATATATCCAAAAAATGCTCAAGTATACAACTAGGATATTTGCTCAACCATGTTCATGGCAGCTTTACTTGTAAAGCCAGAAGCTGGAAACAAGCCAGATGTCCCTCAGTTGAGGAATGGATAAAGAAATTGTGGTACATTTACACAATGGAATACTACTCAGCAATTAAAAACAAAGAAATCATGAAAGTTTGTGGCAAATGGTGAGATCTAGAAATTATCATCCTGTGTAAGGTATCTCAGAAGCAAAAAGACACACATGGTACATACTCACATATAAGTGGATGTTAGACATATAATATAGGATGCTCATACTAAAATCTGTAGACCTAGGGAAGGTAATCAAGAAGGAAGACCATGGTAAGATGCTTAATCTTTTCTTTCTTTATATCTTTCTTTCTTTTTTTTTTTTTTTTTTTTTTTTTTTTTTTTTTTTTTAGCAAGGGCAGTTACCCAGACTGAACTCAAATTTTTGTTCTCTGGTTTTGTTTTTCTATTTCTTTTTTCTTTTATTAATTATTTTTAATTTTTTCACAGTTTATTCATTATATATCCTGACTGAAGGCCCCTCCCTCAACTCCTACTGGTCACATCCTTTCTCTTCCCTCTATCCCACTCAAAAGGTGAGTTTCCCTCCTCTGCCATTCACCCATGTCTTATCACAATACTACTCAGCTATTAAAACAAGGAAGTAATATTTCTGCTCTTATTACTTCTCCATAGGCCACTCTGCTCACGTCAGAAGACTCCATACCCTGAAGCTTGCCTGCAACCTTACTGTGAAATTAACACTAAGTATAACTCATTTTACAGAGTCCCACTCACAAGACAATGTTTAATTGACCATCTCACATCCAGAAACATGTGAAATATGAAATGCTATGAAGTCTGAAACATTTGATCACAAGCATTTCAAAGAACGTGGTTCTCCTTCTGTCTAGAGGAACCACCTCAGGAAATAAGTTCAAATTTAATCCAAAACAGAGGTTATATACCTCTTGGGATGCTCCATGGATAGGTGTATATAATCATTCAAAACTAGGTACTTCAAGAATGCTTGATTTGCATTCAATAGCACATTCCTATCATATGAACAAGAGCACAGATCCTAATCATCCTATATTTAAAAGGAGGAGAGAGTTAGCAGGGATCAGTGTCAAAAGCCATCTATCAAATTTGGCTAGTGCATCTATGTCTAAAGACACTCCCCAGTTGAAGTCAGGCACAGAAAACTCACCCTTACATGGTTACACAACTAGGCCAGCAGCAGGGTCATACATGGAAGAGAAAGCCTCTTCCTTCACCTCTCAAAATTCAGTCTGGGTTGTGTTGGTTTTCAATAGAACCCCTGGAACAATATATATGTATACACAAAGAAACTTCTACAGGCTACCACTGTTCTATTACTCTCAGAGAACTTCCTGGCTGGTGTGAGTTCACCATTCCCTACATATTCATCCACTGGACTGAACTTTTCTTGTCTAAAGTGAGGCAATTGAAAACAGTACATGTTGAGAATCAGGTTTATCAATAAGTCTTCCCTAAACACATTTTATAATACTTTTGCATGTAATTGATAATTACCATTCATTGTATTCTTTTAAAAAATAAGTTTATTTACTTTACATTCCAATCATAATCTCCCTCCCTTCTCTCCCCCATTACTACCCTCCACTCCTATTGTCTCTATTCCCTTTCCCCTTTCTCTTCAGAAAAAGAAGGTCATTTCCATTGAGCTATTTTTTCAGTTCTGTTGGATCTCAGTGGACCAAAGAACACAAAGGCCTTTCCATATTGCTCTTAGTCATAGCATTCCTCTCCAGTAAGGATACTTTCATGATGATGATGACTCTAGATTTGTGCAAGGCCTCACCATTTTAACACATTCATAAGTTCTCTCCAGTATGAATCCTTCCAAGATGATGAAGATTATGCAAATATGGAATGGTTTCACCATGGTAAAAGCACCCACAGGCTTTCTGTCCATTAGGATTTCTTTCATGAGTGTGAACATGATTCTTAAGTGCAAAAGATTTTCACATTGGTTACAGTCAGACAGCTTCTTTCCAGTATGTGTTCTTTTATGTATTAGGAGATGTTATATGCAAAGGCTTTGCCACACAGTTAATTCATATGGTTTCCCTCCAGAATGTGTTGTTGTCTTAGGAGATGACTGTTACATGCAAAGGCTTAATCACACTAATTATCCTCACCAAGCTTGTCTCCACTGTGTGTTTTTTCATGTTTTCAGAGACTACTCTGCTGTGCAAAGTATTTATCACATTGGGTATATTCATAAGGTTTCTTTCCAGTATGTGTTCTTTTATGTCTTATGAGATGACTGTATCGTGCAAAGGCTTTACCACACTGGTTACATTCATAAGGTTTCTCTCCAGTGTGTGTTCTTTTATGGCTTAAGAGAGTACTGTTTTGTGTAAAGGCTTTACCACACTTGTCACATTCATAAGGTTTCTCTCCAGTGTGTGTTCTTTTATGTCTTATGAGATGACTGTTTTGTGCAAAGGATTTACCACACTGGTTACATTCATAAAGTTTCTCTCCAGTATGTGTTCTTTTATGGCTTATGAGATGACTGTTTTGTGCAAATACTTTGCCACACTCATTACATTCATAAGGTTTCTCTCCAGTGTGTGTTCTTTTATGGCTTAAGAGAGTACTGTTTTCTGCAAAGGCTTTACCACACTGGTTACATTCATAAGGTTTCTCTCCAGTGTGTGTTCTTTTATGGCTTATGAGATGACTGTTTTGTGCAAAGGCTTTACCACACTGGTTACATTCATAAGGTTTCTCTCCAGTATGTGTTCTTTTATGTCTTAAGAGAGTACTGTTTTCTGCAAAGACTTTGCCACACTCATTACATTCATAAGGTTTCTCTCCAGTGTGTGTTCTTTTATGGTTTAAGAGAGTACTGTTTTCTGCAAAGGCTTTACCACATTGATTACATTTGTAAGACTTCTCTCCTGTGTGTGTTCTTTTATGGCATATGAGAACAGTGATATAGGAGAAGGCTTTACCACATAGAGTGCATTTAAAGGGTTTCTCTCCAGTATGACTGTATTCATGCCTACAAAGAAAATTGGCACATGTGAAAGATTGACCACAGTGATTTCATTACACTAATAAATATATTTATCTATATGAATTAATTTCATAATTTGCTCTAATGGTAAAGAAGAATCAAATTTTAAAGTTTTATCACTTTATTTACATTAATGTTTTTTCCCATCATTATGGGTATTTTTGAAGATCCCTGTGATGGTAAGAGCATTTGTTATGTGGATCACTTTTATAGCATCATTTTTCTATAAGAGGTTTTTCTCCTATGTATGAAGAGTATTGTAAGAATTCAGAGTTTTACCACAGCAATCTCATTCACAAATTTTTGTACTGTATGAATGATACTTCATTTACAAAGTGAGCCAACACAAGCAGAAGTTACAAATTCCGAGTATTCATGGGTATTTTCAGCAATATGAGGTTGCTGATGAATTCTCAGTGAAGTTGCAAAACCAATTAACAGTAACCATTTATCACATTCAGAAAATTTGCTCACAGTGGGGACTACTACCAAATCAATTGTTCTTGGAGAAAGACAGGGACACTGCTTCTTTCAATAACCCTATGCTCATGTGTCTTAGAATCATTTTGACATATGATATATCAGTTTAATTCACAAAAATAATAAAGATTACCACATTGAATTAACACAGTTTGTTTTTGTTCATCATAGACATGTCATATAGGGATTAAAGTTTCTCCACAACAATATTCTTGATTCTCATAAGCTGCTCCTTTCACTAAACTTTACAATGTTACTGCACGAAAATTAGTAACACTGGTTCTACTATGTAATTTTTGCTTATTAGCAGGTTTTGGACACATACTGATCACCAATTCAGTGTGTACACCTCTTACAATATCTGAGTAGATAGAATGAGACTAAACAGATTGGCAGTTCAAGTCAGTAGCTATAATGTCCATATGATTCAAATGGTATTTTTGTTACAATATTATTTTATTTTCTTCTATCTTAGGGGAGTGCCTTGTAAACATAAATCAGATACCTGACATTGAAGTATATGGAATTATGAGATTTTAATGATCATCAGTACACTTAAAGCAGTGCTGTTTTTACACTGTTGCTTTTCTTTAAAACTTCCAGGACACAGCCATGTGTGCTGGTACATGCCTTCAATCCCAGCACTTGTGGAGGCAGAAGCAGGCAGATATGTGTGATTTTGAGGTCAGGCTGGTCTAACAAGCAAGTCTATGAAAGTCACAGATACTCAGAAAAAAATCTATTTCAAAAACAGAAAATAAAAAGCAGCCAATAAACAAACAAACAAACAAACAAACAAAAACCACCAAACTTCCAGGACACATTAAAATTTAAGATTTATATCTGTATCAACATGCACATAAAGTTACCTTTTATTACTTGTAGAACTTTGAAAATGTTCTTCAATATCATTGTCATCCCAATTGTAGCCTAAAATATAGTACCAGAAAATATATATTATTGGAAATATCATGTTATTATTAAGGCAAAACTTAAATCACTATGATCTGTGACCCTTAGAACCATGCCTGATTTATTTACCTCATTCCTCCTCATTCTCAATTGGAATAACAGAAGAGGAGCAATAACAAAGTAAGAGTTGTCTCTTTATTTTAAAGGGGAAAGAAAAATTGCAGTCTTACCTATAGCAGTGAGGTTTTCACAGATCTCTAGCATCACATCTTTGTAGAGTTGCTTCTGGGAAGGTTCCAGCAAGGCCCACTCTTCTTGGCTGAATTTCACATGCACATCAGTGAAGGTCACTGAATTCTAAAATATGCCATACATTTGTACAACAGAAACAGTGGCAACAATATAAATTTATACTTCATTGTCAATATAATCATATAATTCTACTGCTTCTTCAATTCATTTTCTGACACAGAAGTGTGACTGTTATATAGTTGGGTGCTGTGCATGATGTGAAGTAGGAGAGATAAAAAAGCCTAAAGGTTAGATTGAAAAAAAAAAAAAAAAACATAGGCGTGCTTCAAAAACCTGTGTTTCTTCAGTTTGTAAGACATGAATATAAAGTAGTCATTAGTTGGGTCCTTGATCAATCTATGAATCATCTTCAGTTACTTGGGTGAGTAGGTCAGGACCCTGTCATGAGACAGGTGGAAGGACAAGACACAGTCACGATATTTTATATAGCAACAAATGAGATGTGTTGATCAGGGGACACTGAACAGATGGGTAACATCAGTCAAAAGACAACATGGTACTGAATATTATGTTTTGAACAGGGCTCAGGTATGTGGCATATCAGTATGTGAAGAGGGGGGCTCATATGTTTGTGGAAGGGAAAGTGGACTACAGTGAATACATGGATAAAAATAATGTGAGTGGCAAGCAACAACAATCATAGCCAATAACACCTTATTTCTGAGTGACCAGACAAAAGAAAAGGAATAGAACACATGATTATTTTTTGATCATTGTTTTGTATATCCTACTTACTAAATAATGTAATCTGTAGATTAAAAATAAAGATTAAAACTTTTCTATTAAAAAAGAAGTGTTAATGTTATCACTAAGTCATTTTAGAAGAAAACAGAATAACAAGTTTTAACTGTATCATATCTGAACTTTTTGAATAGGATATAGCTTTGGAATAGACATGGCAATTAATGTGGACAAAGACAAACAGAGAGAAGAGTGTGAAATAGAGAGACAGAGACATAGAGACAGAGACCCACAGGGAGAGAAATTAACAGATGAACAATACTAAGTACAGATCAGAGAAATTTATTATCAGTTACTAACTACAAAAAATGGTGGACAAGCTGGGTGTATTCTGTCTTGCCTTCAATTCCATCACTCAGGAGGCAGATTCAAGTGTATCTTATTGAACTGGATGTCAGCATTATCTATTCAAAGAGTTCTAGGACAGCCAGACCTATATAGTAAGACAGAGCCTCCTCTAAAAGTCAATCAAACAAACACAAAATATTGAAAGAACTCAGAGGTCTTTACTGAAGCTTCTACAAGGAATTATACATTCACTCCTGTTGTATATTTATTCTCCAGAAATCTGCACTGCCCCAGCTTAAACTGTAACTTCAATGATATCTTACTAAAAGGGAATGCATGTTTAAACAGCTAAAAATAGAAAGATGAAAATATTAACAATATAAATGCTGATCATAAATAAGCAACATAAAACAGGACAGATGGCTCAGCAGTGAGGAGTTCTTGCTGCTCTTTCAAATAATTGGGCTCAATTGTCAGTGATTACCTGGGACCCACTACTATCAATTGCTATAAGTTCATGAGTTCTGAAGAAATCTTGAGACTACTGTGAGGATTAGGCACACAAGAGGTGCATATTCATGCATACAATCAAAATACACATATTCAGTAAAAATTAAAAATAGATCCCAGATGGTTGGGCTGATTGCATACTGTGTCTGATAAGCTGGGTAGCAGAAACTGCATGGCGTCCAATAGTTGGATCTGTGGGTCCCAACTGACTGTGTTTCAAATGTAAGAACAAAACCAATGATGAGGGAAACAATCGGGTCCAACCTCAGAGCACCCAGCTAATGTCTGGGAAAGTTCCTGGGATGTTGCAGCAGGAATAAGGTTTTCAAGCAAATGGACCCAAGAAGCAAGCAGGAGTAGCTATTCTAATATCTAATAAAATAGACTTTCAACCAAAATTATTTGAAAGGGATGAGGAAGGGGGGAATCCAAGATGGCAGAGCCAGGAGGACATTGGGTCTGAGGAGTAGGACAGCAATGTTGGTACAGTAACTAAAAGACTGAACTCTGGGCCCTAAAACAACAAAGATCCTTTTTCCCAGGTGAGAGGAAACTCCACGCTGTGGGAGTCAGTCAGGTCCACTCTCAGGTCACTCAGTGAGAACTTGGAAGATATCCTGGGTCACAGGATACAGCTTTGTGTCCTGATAACCTTTCCAGACTAAATTATGTTCTCCAGGGCACCAGAGATTGGGAGTCCCAGTCTAGAAAAGAAACAGGGAAGAAGAAAGCAGGACTGACCTCAGGTCACCCAGTCTATCCCTGGAAAGGTCTCTCAGACCGGTAGGTGTACAGCTGTGAGGCCTGAGTCTGCCTCCAGCTGCTAGCCCTGCATGCCCTACTCTCCATCACAGAACTGTGTGCCCCAGGACACTAGAGGCTGGGTTTCCTTGTCCGGAGAAAACCCCACAGGCAGGGAAACAGCAGGTCTCAGATTAGAGAACTCAGCCAACTCCCCCCCACACACACACACACACACTACATCCACCTTACACAGGAACATTCTTGGAAAAGTTCTCAGATTATTTCCCAGTCACCAGCTTGGAGCCATCATTGGCAATTGCCTATGCATTTTACACACTATGTCAAACACCACAGACTGAGTCTTCCTATTGAAAGAAAACCCAAAGTTGGGGGAAATATCTGGCCCTACCTCAGGACACCTAGCTCCAGAAAAGTTTCTGATTATCCACAGGCTCCTACTCTAGCCTCCTGCTGTACACATGAGAGTGGTGCTCACCTGCCACTGATTACCACTTGGGTACTGGGGCACAGAGCTCCAAACTCAGACCTACACAAGCCTGGGTTCCCTGAGATCAACCCCCAGATACTGCTCCAAAGGACAACCAGTTATCCCTAACTAAACTGACCAAACCACAAGGCAGCCAGGTTACAGCTGCAGCTCTCTAATTTACAGCCAGAAACCAAACTGCAGAGCAGCTGTCATCTGGACATTTCTGGGTTAGAGGAGAGCCCGTTTACTAACAAAGGCCACAATTACCACTCAGGTCTATACGTCTGAAGTGAGCTGTGGCAATTATTGAAAAACACCTGCCATTCAGTGACCATACCCAAAAAGCTGAGGAGGCCTCCATAGGGAAAAATCTACTTCTTGCCAAGGGGTTTTGACCTATGACAGGATTCCAGGAAGTAACAGAAACTAACACCTAACACCTAAGATATCCCAATGGATAGAGGCCAGCATAAAAGCTCAACCAACAAAAGACAGAGCAATATGGCATCTCCAGAACCCAGTTATCCAGGAGCAAGCAGCCCTGGATAACCCAGTGCAAATGAAATTCAAGGCGATGACCTTACATCCATGCTTATGAACAGGATAATAGAGGGAACAAATAAACTTCGTAAAGACCTAGATGAAGATAAAGTCAAACAGAATATTGCCATCTGCAAAGAAATAGAAGAAGTTAAAGACAAACAGATTGTGGCCATCCTTAAAGAAAAACAGTAAGTTGCAGCCAAATAATTTGTGGCCTTTAGAGAGGAAATACTTAAATCACTGAAAGAAATTAAAGAAACAGAGGATTGTTCAAACAAACAGCTGAAGGGATTGAAGGAAAATAGTCAGAGAGGTGAAGGAAATCAATAAAATGGCTCAAGATCTGATGATTGAATTGGAAAAAATAAAGAAAACACAAATGGAGGAGATTGTGGAGAGAAAGAACTTAGGGAAGAAAACAGGAATTACAGAGGTAAGCATAATGAATAGACTATGAGAGATGGAAGAAAGAATCTCAGTTGTGGAAGACACAATGGAAGAAATCGATATATCCATCAAAGAAAATGTTAAATCTAAAAAAATTCCTGACACAGACTATCCAAGAAATCCAAGACAACATGAAAAGGCAAAACCTAAGAATAATAGGAAGAGAGGAAAAGAGATCCCTCCTCCAAGGCCCAGAAAATATTTTCAGCATAATCATAGAAGAAAATTTCCCCAACTTAAAAGAATACAAGAGGGCTACAGACACCCAATAAATTAGATCAGAAAAAAAATTCTCCCACCATATAATAAACAGTAAGTATACAGAAGAAAGAAAAAATACTAAAAGCTGCAAGGGAAAAAGGCCAACTAACATATAATGGCAAACCCATCAGAATCACACCTGACTTCTCAACAGAAACTATGAAAGCCAGAAGGGCCTGAACAGATATCATGCAGGCCCTAAGAGAACACAGATGACCTCCCAGGCTACTATACCCAGCAAAAGTCTCAGTCATCATAGATGGAGCAAACAAGATATTTAATGACAAAAACAAATTTAAACAATACCTACCCACAAATCCAGAGGTACAGAAGCTCCTAGAAGGAAAACTACAACCAAGGAAAGCTAACTACATTCAGGAAAACACAGGAAATAAATAATGTCACTACAGCAAAACTAAAAGTAACCAAGCACACAAACACACTACCACAAGCAACATCAAAATAAAAGGAACTAACAGCAACTGATCATTAATTTCCCTCAACATCAATGGACTTAACACTACAATAAAGACACAGACTATCAGAATGGATATGTAAACAAGACCCAACAATTTGTTGCATAAAAGAAACACATGTAAGTCACAAAGATAGACATTAACTGAGAGTAAAACGCTGGAGGGTTCCAAGCAAATGGACCCAAGAAACATGCAGGAATAGCCATTCTAATATCTGATAAAATAGATTTTCAACCAAAATTAATCAAAAGACATGGGGAAGGTCATTTCATACTCATCAAAGGAAAATTCTCTCAAGAAGACATCACAATCCTGAACATCTATGCCCCACATACAAGGGCACCCACATTTGTGAAAGAAACATTGATAAAATTAAGCCACACATAGATTCCAACACACTAATAGTGGGAGAGTTCAACACCCCACTCTCAGCAAAGGACAGGTCAACTAAACAGAAATTAAACAAAGAAACAATATCTCTAACAGAGGTCATAAATCAAATGGACCTAACAGACATTTACAGACCATTACACCCAAGCAAAAAATAATTTACCTTATTCTCAGCACCTCATGGAACCTTCTCCAAAATAGACCACATAGTTGGTCATAAAGCAAGCCTCGATAGATACAAGAAGATTGAAATAATCCCTTGTATCCTGTCTGATCACCATGGAATAAAGCTAGACCTCAATAACAACAGAAATAGCAAAAAGCCTACACATACATGGAAACTGAACAACTTGCTACTAAAAGACAGCTGGGTCAGGGAAGAAATAAAGAAAGAAATTAAAATCTTCCTAGAACTCAATGAAAATGAAGACACAACATACCCAAATTGTGGGACACAATGAAAGCAGTGCTAAGAGGAAAGTTCATAACACTAAGTGCCTTCAAGAAGAAATTTGAGACATCGCATTCAATCAAATTAATGGCTCACTTAAAAACCCTAGAAAAAGAAGAAGCAGACACACCAAGAAGGAGCAGATGGCTGGAAATAATCAAACTCAGGGCTGAAATCAATCAATTAGAAACAAATAAAACAATTCAAAGAATCAATGAAATCAAGAGCTGGTTCTTTGAGAAAATCAACAAGATAGACAAACCCTTAGCCAAAGCTAACTAAAAGGCAGCGAGACACCATCCAAATCAACAAAATCAGAAATGAAAAGGGGGACATAACTACAGACACTGAGGAAATCCAAGCAATCATTAGGACTTACTTCAAAAGTCTATACGCAACAAAATTTGAAAATCTAAATGAAATGGACAATTTTCTTGATCGATTCCACTTACCAAAGATGAATCAGGACCAGGTAAATCAATTAAATAGTCCTATATCCCCCAAGGAAATAGAAGCAGTCATCGAAAGTCTCCCATCCAAAAAAAGCCCAGGACCTGATGGTTTCAGCGCAGAATTCTACCAGACATTCAAAAAGGAGCTAACTCCACTTCTCTTCAAACTATTCCACAAAATCGAAACAGAAGGAACATTACCAAATTCATTCTATGAAACCACAGTCATCTTGGTACCTAAACCTTACAAAGACCCAACCAAAAAAGATAATTTCAGGCCAATCTCCCTTATGAACATTGATGCAAAAATACTCAACAAAATACTCGCAAACCGTACACAAGAACACATCAAAGATATCATCCACCATGACCAAGTAGGCTTCATCCCAGGTATGCAGGGGTGGTTCAATATACAGAAATCCATCAATGTGATCCACCATATTAACAAATTGAAAGAAAAAACCCACATGATAATCTCCCTAGATGCTGAAAAAGCATTTGACAAAATCCAACATCCATTCATGTTTAAAGTATTGGAGAGATCAGGGATATAAGGCACATATCTAAACATAGTAAAGGCAATATACAGCAAACCTATAGCCAAAATCAAACTGAATGGAGAGAAACTTAAAGCAATCCCACTGAAATCAGGGACAAGACAAGGCTGCCAACTCTCTCCATATCTCTTCAACATAGTACTGGAAGTCCTTGCTAGAGCATTAAGACAGTTGAAGGAGATCAAGGGGATACAAATTGGAAAGGAAGAAGTCAAATTATCACTATTTGCAGATGATATGATAGTATATATGAGTGACCCTAAAAACTCTACCAGGGAACTCCTACAGCTGATAAACACCTTCAGCAAAGTGGCTGGATACAAAATTAACTCAAAAAAATCAGTAGCCCTCCTGTATACAAAAGACAAAAGGGCTGAGAAAGAAATTAGGGAAACAACACCCTTCATAATAGCCACAAATGACATAAGGTACCTCGGAGTAACCCTACCCAAGGAAGTAAAAGACTTGTATGAAATAAATTTCAAATCTCTGAAGAAAGAACTAGAAGAAGATATAAGAAGATGGAAAGATCTCCCATTCTCATGGCTTGGCAGGATTAACATAGTAAAAATGGCCATCTTACCAAAAGCAATCTACAGATTCAATGCAATGCCCATCAAATTATCAACACAATTCTTTACAGACCTGGAAAGAAAAATTCTCAACTTCATATGGAATAACAAGAAACCCAGAATTGCTAAAACAATCCTCTACAATAAAAGATCTTCTGGAGGTATCTCCATCCCTGATCTTAAGTTGTACTATATAGCAACAGTTTTAAAAACTGCATGGTACTGGCATAGAAACAGAATGGTGGATCAATGGAACTGAACAGAGGACCCAGAAATAAACCCACACACTTACGGACACCTGATATTTGACAAAGATGCCAAAACCATTCAATGGAAGAAAGATAGCATCTTCAACAAATGGTGCTGGTCCAACTGGATGTCTACATGTAGAAAAATGAAAATAGATCCATACTTATCACCCTGCACAAAACTGAAGTCCAAGTGGATTAAAGACCTCAACATAAAACCAGACACATTAAATCGGCTTGAAAAAAAAAAAGTGGGAAATACCCTAGAACTCATTGGTACAGGAGAAAACTTCCTGAACAGAACCCCAACAGCACAGGCTCTAAGAGCAACAATCAATAAATGGGACCTCATGAAACTGAAGAGCTTCTGCAAAGCAAAGGACACTGTTATCAAAACAAAGCGACCACCTACAGATTGGGAAAGAATCTTCACCAACCCTTTATCTGACAGAGGACTCATATCCAGTATATATAAAGAACTAAAGAAGCTGAAAAGCAGCAAACCAAGTAATCCACTTAAAAAATGGGGAACAGAGCTAAACAGAGAATTATCTGTAGAGGAATATCGAATGGCAGAGAAGCACTTAAAGAAATGCTCATCCTCACTAGCCATTAGGGAAATGCAAATCAAAACAACCCTGATATTTCACCTTACACCCATTAGAATGGCCAAGATCAAAAACTCAAGTGACAACAGATGCTGGAGAGGTTGTGGATAAAGGGGAACCCATCTCCACTGCTGGTGGGTATGTAAACTTGTACAACCACTCTGGAAATCACTCTGGTGCTTTCTCAGACAACTAGGAATAGTGCTTCCTCAAGATCCAGCCATACCACTCCTGGGCATATATCCAAAAGAGGCTCAAGTACACAAAAAGGACATTTGCTCAACCATGTTTGTAGCAGCTGAATTTGTAATAGCCAGAAGCTGGAAACAACCCAGATGCCCCTCAACTGAAGAATGGATGCAGAAATTGTGGTGAAATGGAATATTACTCAGCAATGAAAAATAAGGAAATCATGAAATTTGCAGGTAAATGGTGGGATCTGGAAAGGATCATCCTGAGTGAGTTGTCCCAGAAGCAAAAAGACACACATGGTATATACTCACTCATATAGACATACAACATAGGACAAACCCACTAAAACCTGTGCATCTAAAGAAACTAAGCAAGAGAGAGGACCCTAACTAAAATGTCCAATCCACATCCGGAAAGGCAAAGAGGAGGGATATCAGAAGAAGAAGAAAACAGGAAACAACCTAGGAACCTACCACAGAGGGCCTCTGAAAGCCTCTGCCCTACAGACTATCAAAGCAGAGGCTGAGCCTGATGGGCAACTGTTGGGCAGAGTGAATGGAATTTTAGGTAAGAACTGGGAAAGAGTAAGAGCTGGAGAGGACAGGGTCTCCACAAGGAGAGCAACAGAACAAGAAGATTTGAACACAGGGAGAGACTCATACTCCAACCAAGGACTATTCATAGAGATAACCCAGAACCCCTGCACAGATGTAGCCAGGGCAGTTCAGAGTCCAATTGGGTTACATAGTAATGTGAAGAGGGACTGCCTTTGACATAATCTGATTGGCCTGCTCTTTGATCACCTCCCCCTGGTGGGGGAGCAGCCTTACCAGGCCATAGTAGAGGACAATGCAGCCACTTTTGATGTAAACTGATAGACTAAGATCAGAAAGGAGAGGAGAACCTCCCCTATCAGTGGATTTTGGGAGTGGCATGCATGCAGAGGGAGGAAGGAGGGTGGGATTGGGAGGGGAGGAGGGAGGGGCCTATGGGGGGATGCAGAATGAATAAAGTGTAATTGATGAAAAATTAAAAAAATAAAAAAAGAAGTTATGAGTGAATTACTTAATGCCAATTACACAAGACTAGAAAATAAATTATCCAGAATCTATCATGGGTATCTATTCTGTGAAAGCAGTTCTTTAGGAAAGTGGGCTTTCTAGAAGGCGATTTGACATTTTGCATCTGTACTGTGATGCAGCCCCAGAAATGCTTCTAGCCTCAACATGATGTCAAGAGCCATTTATTTAGGGAAGTTCAGTAGGTGTGAGAGTTCTCTGAAAGGTAATCTGGTATTATGCTAGGTCTGTTCCATGATTCACCCCAAAATTTAGTCCAACCTCTGACAACCCAATCAATTTTTGCACTGCTGCATCTCTCTAAAATCTGATATGATGTGAGTTGTCGCTTACTAGGTATTTACCCATTCTGATTGGAAAAAACTTCCTAAATGTTGTTATTGAAGATTCACTGCTGTGTAGATGGATTAGTTCTTGATTATGGAATTCCTGATTTGATTCAACCACTTTTAAAGTTATATTGCTTTAGAACTTCCAAAACAATTTTAGCAAGTTTATGGCTGCAATAAATACCTTTGTGCACTAGGAAACAGGTATGAGGCATATTTGTGACCTCAGATAGCCTTTACTCCAGATGATACCATGATTCCTGGTATACAACATAAATATAGGTATGTTGGTTTATACTTTCCATTAACCCAAAATATAATGGGCTACCATGAAATGTGTAAATTAAGAACAAATATTGAGGTTTTGAAATACAAACTATATTGTTGTAATTCCTCATAACTTGTTAAGTAATAGCAAAATATATTGTCATTTTAAATTAATTTTGTTTGTTAGAATGAAAGACAGAGAAAATTATTGTCCTGAACTCATTGTAAAATAGAGAAGCTGAGAATGTGTAGCCAGGTCAATCCTAATTGAAAAGACATATTCTTGTAACTTTTAGACCCTTTTCAAACTTTGTCATTCTTAACTCACTATGGATGCATGTAATAGATACATAGAAAAGAAATGTTTGTTTTAAAATATATAACCTGCAGTATTTAGAATTCTTCTGTTTTTTTTGATTAAATGCCCTTTTACTATGAGGTAATTTCTTTGTCTCAGAAATATAATACGATAACCAGACAATAAATGAGGGTTGAAGCCTGGTGGTGGAAAATCATTGTGTAGAAACCTGTTAGGTTGAAGCCTGCTAGAATTTGATTCATTCATGAGTATTTTATATGTAAATATATCCATCTGTCTGTATCATATACAGGTTTTACATGAGGGTATGCCAATTTTTTTTGTAAGGAGCCACATTTATATCATCCATGTGATGTGTTTAGGAATATGAACAGATCTATATGTCTGATTGTTTGTCTGCATGTGTGCATGGGTGGATACCTTGGAATCAGCACCCCTGAGCTTGCTGCAGTTTCTACAGAGGAGATGCTAGCTAAAAGCAACATCATCATCATCATCATCTGTAAACTTGTAAAAATTTGTTAAAATTGAACTTTAAAGTTTTAATTATATTCACCATTTCCATTGAGCATTTATGCATGGATGCTGTTTGCTTACTTTCCTCTTTCCTTTTCTTATCAATTCATAAATAAGTGAGTAGAATTAGGACCTAACTGTAGTGGTCTCCACAGAAGCCTGGTCCTTCAGAGGAACTAATCTCAAATCAGGTTTGAATAGAAGCTGCTTTACAATTTTTGTCAAAGTAAAATAAATATAGTCAGTTTTAGTTTTCCTCCTTAGCAAAAGTGTAGCTAGTCCCTAATCCTAGAAAATAAATCTTCGCCCTCCCACCCTTCCCCATTTCTTTTTCATTTCAATAATCCTTCCTGGTAATTGGCATGGTGACCCAAGTGATAAAGCAAACAGGGAATTTTCATCCTGTCCCAGATCCTACCTTGAAACATGCCAAAGCAGAGAGAGAGAGAGAGAGAGAGAGAGAGAGAGAATTGCATGTAAACTTTAACAATGTATTATAGTTAAAATATTAAAAACACAAAAATAGTATTATATTTGCATTGAGAAAGATCAAATAACTTACAGAAGTGCAAGCCTATTAGAATAATACCAAACTGTTTGAAATAAACTTTAACATCAGAAGGAAATCAAAAGATATACTTTACTCCTGAGACATCATAACTGTTAGACAAGATGTTCTAGTCAGCAAAGGGATGAATCAAAATTAATGGAGGAAAAAACTTTTGTGAGTTTATGTGTGCAAAGAAAGCTCTACAGACAAAATTAGCTGAAGTAATAGGACCTAAAGGAGATAAATGGGATATAAACTGAAAAGTAAGAAGTCAAATTATCGCTGATCACAGATGATGACAGTACATTTGTGACCCCCCCAAATTCTACCAGAAAATTCCTACATCTGATGAATACCTTCAGCAAAGTGGTTGATACAAAATTAAAAAAAAAAAAAAACATATCAGTAGTCCTCCTGTATACAAAAAATTAACAGGCAGAGAAAGGAATTATGGAAACAGTGTCCTTTATAATAGACACAAATAAAATAAAATATCTTGCTGTAACTCTAACCAAGCAAGTAAAAGACATGTGTGCCAAGAACTTTAAGTCTATAACAAAAAAAAAAAAAAAAAAAAATGGAAGTGGGAACATTTCCCATGCTCATGGATCAATCCTTAGGATTAACATAGTAAAATTGGGTATCTAACCAAAAGCAATCTGCAGATTCAATGAAATTACTATCAAAATTCCAACGCAATTCTTTACAAACCTTGAAAGAACCATTTTCAACTCCAAGTGGAAATATTAAAAATTCACATTAGCTAAAATAATCCTACACAATAAAAGAACTTCTAGAGGTATCAGGATCTCTCATTCCAAACTGTACTACAGAGCATTAGTAATAAAAACTGCATGGTACTGGCATAAAAACAGAGGTTGATCAACTGAATTAAACTGAAGATACCAAAAATAAACCCACTCACCTACAGACACTTGATGTTTGACAAAGAAGACAAAGCTATACAGTGGTGGTAGTGGTGGGAAACTTCAACAAATGGTGTGGGGCTAACTGGATGTCCACATGTAGAAGAATGCAAATATGTATGCTTAACAAAACTCAAATATAAGTGGATGAAAGACCTCAAAAAGCAATGAGACACACTAAATCTAGCAGAAAAGAAAGTAGAAATAGCCTTCAACACATCAATGCAGGAGACAAGCTTCTGAACAGAACACTAACATCTCAGGCTCTAAAATAAGCAATTAATAAATGGGTCCTCATGAAACAGAAAAGCTTCAAGTCAAAGGACACTGTCAAGAAGACAAAATGGCATTCTACAGAATTGGAAAAGATATTCACCAACTCTACTTCTGACAAAGGGCTAATAACCAAAATACATAAAGAACTCAAGAAATTAAACACCATCAAACCAAATAAGCCAATTAAAAATTGGGTACAGAACAAAATACAAAATATTCATCAGGAATCTCTAATGGCTGAGAAGCAGTGATATTCCATCTTACACCTGTCAGAACCTACAATCAGGAACTCAAGAGACAGTGCATTCTGGCAAAGATGTGGAAGAAGGGGAACACTCCTCTGTTGCTGGTGGGGATGCAAAGTTGTACAACTACTGTGAAAATCAGTCTGGTGGTTTCTCAGCAAACTGAAATAGTCTTACCACAAGATCTAACAATCCCACTCCAAAAGACTCTTGTTCAACTATGTCTATAACAGCTTTACTTATAAAGCTGTTATTATATATCTAAAAACAACCTAGATGTCCCTCAACCACAGGATGAATACATAAAATGTGGTACTTTTACACTCAGGTATTAAAACTACTCAGGTATTAAAAACAAAACATCAGACAAGATTGGACATGTTCAAGGTGGTATGTGGAAGGCTCCTGGATGTCTATGGGGTGACCCTAACTGAGACTCTTAGCATGAGGGATATGCAGCCTGAAGTGGCTACCTGTTATAGCCAGCTATAACTTCCAGTGGAGGGATAGGGACAACAACATACACACAGATAATAGAGATTATAGAAATGGGTGTGTATGTATGCCAGAAATACCTTAGGTCAAAAAGTATTGCTACTCAAAAAAATGATGGAAATGGGACATATCCAAAACACACAGAAGGAGCTGGAGAGATGGCTTAGGGGTTAAGAGCACTGGCTGCTCTTCCAAAGGTTCTGTGTTCAATTCCCAGCAACCATGTGGTGGCTCATAACCATCTAAAATGAGATCTATTACCCTCTTCTAGCTTGCAGGCATACATGCAGGCAGAAGAACATTGTATAAATAATGAAAATTCTTATAAAAAAGACACAGAGGCCAGATATATAAGCTCTTGTTGGTCAAATAACAAAACAATTTAAACATCAAAATAATTCAAATATCTATGTCCTCCCAAAATTCCTATGTTGAAGTCCTAAGACCCAAACTAACAGAACTGCATGAGATCTTTGGGAGGTACTCAGGTCTTGGAGGTGAAGTATTTATAAATAGGTTCATAACCTTATTGAAGAGCTCCTATAACATATTGTGGCCCTTTAGGCCACTGAGATTATAGTGAGAACAGGACTGTAGACAAGCATGCCCCCATCTAGACCTGATATTTTAACTTTAGACTTCCCAGAGGTTCCAACTGTGAAAAGTAAGGCCTTTTTTTTTTTTTTTATAAATCATTTGTCAGAGCAGCCCCAGAGGAGTAAAACAAACAATAACAGTACAGTCCACTACAGAAGACACATAAATCATGAACCCATATTGATGTAAGTGTGTGGCAAATGTATTAACATTCTGATAAAGACAAAGACACAGAATTTCAAGGTACTCATAGGGGTGCAAGGTATTAATTCTCTAGTAGAAAAGCCTGCCAGACACTAAAAATGAAAGTATGTACCACCTGACAAGACACAGGGTACACCACTGTTGTGATACCCTTGCCCAAAGTACATATCAATCCATGAGAGCACAGAGAGCTAAGAGACAGTCTACAAAAATAACTAACCTGGGATATTAGCCATATAGTACAGGATAAGCATGGTAGAACTGACAGACCCAAATCAACTAAGTGACTCAGAACGATCAAGAGAGAATACTTGAATCGACTAAGAAGGAGAAATAAAATAGACATCACAGACATGGGAAGTGGAGGGAGAGAGGAAATGGATGGGAGAGTAGAGTGGAGAGAGGAACAGGAGGGGGGATCAGCTGTGGGGAAAGTATGGATAGGGGTGAAAGGGCTAGGAGAAAAGGGAAATTGGTGTTGGGGCATTTCTGAGACAGGATAAAGAACTGGAATTTTGGAGGGAACTGGGAACCTATGGGGGTGATCCTGGATGAGACTCCTAGCAGCAGGGATATTGAGACTGAAGTGGACACATTCTGTAGCCAGTGGAGGGAGGGGGACATCAATCAACTCACAAAACCCTTGACCCAAACTTGTCTGCCTACAAGACATGCAGGGATAAAAGATGGAACAGATATTGAGGAAATGGCCAACCAATGACTGGAACAACTTGAGACCCAACTTCTGACACTATATACTCTGCTATGCTTGCAGACAGGAGACTAGCATAACTGTCATCTGAGAGGCTTCATCCAGCAGCTAATGGAAACGTTTGCATAGACCTACACCCAAACAAACATTAGGCCGAACTTGGGGAGTCTTGTGGAAGAGTTAGAGGAAGGATTGAGAGAGCTGGAGGGGTAGGACACCACAATAAGACCTACATAGCAAGCTAATCTGGGATCATGGGGCCTCACAGAGACTGAACGTTATGTAGGACAAGGTTCTTGATTGTATAAAACTGACAGTAAACCATTCAGAGTGGCAGGGCATAAGGTCAGCAACTTGCTCTCAAAATGTCCAAAGTAAAACAGTAACTAACTGTGTACCATACTTGGTACTTTTTTCAAGTTTTTATTGTTTCAAAATTGTTATGGGCAAACTCGGAATGGTCTTTATCTTCAGCAGTTGGGATGCAGAGGAAGGCAGATCTCTGTATGTTCAAGGCCAGCCTCGTCTACATAGGGAATTCCAGGACATCCAGGGCTCTGCAGAGAGAACTTGTCAAAATAAATAAATACATACATACATACATACATACATACATAAATACATAAATACATAAATAAATAAATAAATAAATAAATAAATAAATAAATAAATAAATAAAATTGTTGTAGGGGGAAGAACAATGTTACTAAAAACTGAACAGCATTAAAAACAAAATTGATTCTCCACACTGGCAGTCTGATAAGACTATGTCTGTAAGAGACAGACAATTGAAATGACATGTCATTATGGAGCAAGAAGATTCTCTAAATACAGCCCAATGTCTTATTTTTTTAGTGTGTGTTTGTGTTCATGATGCAGGTAAAGCATGCATACACATACACATAGGAAGTTCAGAACACAGCTGTATGCAATCACTTCTTGCCTTCTACCTTCTCATGAATTCAGGGATGGAACTTAGGTCTCCAGGCTTGCCCAGCAAGAGCCTTTATCTGCTGAGCCATCTCACCGGCCTGCAAGTTATTCTCTTAAGTGACCTCAATTAGGCAGTAGGGAGAAAAAATGTGAAGGATCCCTTCTCTTAAACAAATTCTTAGGGATGAATAAATAATAAAAAGTGATGAGAAGAACATTAGTACCCTAGTGCTACCAATGACTAACAATCAGCAAAACACAACCTAAGCACCTTCTGAGACAAGGGGCTGCAGGCCTGGTAGATAAAATTCCTTGGAATTACCCTGAAATAAAAGAGATTTCCCAGCTCTACAGTAAACTTGTAATTACATCCTGATTATCTATACTTAGCAACACAAAGAGATGCCAATAGGAAAATAAGCCTGCTTAAACCCTGTATACTCCTGGTTGTGCAAGTCCATCAAAGTATAAACAGCAATGTATCTGCCAAACTGTTCCTTATGAAAAATTCTCTGACGAATAAAGGGAACAATCAAATCACGTGAAAGCTACGTGAGAGAGAGCACCTGCAGTGGCTGTCTTTAAGAGACATTTCATTCTGGAATGCCTGCACATAGGTCCTGAAAAAATATTCCTAGAAATGTGCATGGATCCTGTGGTCTTTCCAAGTACGTTTGTTCGACCAGGATGCTCAAGCTCCCCCACCCCACCCGCCCGAGGGCAGGCCGGAGGCAGCGCTGGACTCTCTTCACTTCCTTTACGGGAGGACTGGCCCCAGCATCACTCTTCCTCAGCATGCAGGGCACAAGTGCATCCCTAGGAACTCCACACACTATGCTCCTGCACTCCCAACCCCGGAGGCCAGAGGACGCGGTCCCGGGTACCAGCAGCCTCCACAGAAGCTCTTGGCAGAACCTGGGCAGGCTCTCCCGACCCGCCCAGCCCGCCAGGCCCCATCTGCCCAGACCAGGCCTCACCCAGCGACCGCCATCCTGAGGATCCCTCATACACGCCCACAGCCAGCCAGGCCCCGCCGCTCTGGGATGGCCAATACCCGCGGACCCACTGCTCCTCCTCCGTGGGACACAACCCTCTCTCCTGGGGGCGGAGGCGGAGCCCGGGGCGGGGACAGGGGAGGAGCCCGGGAACAATGGGAGGTGGAGCCCTTGCTGGTGAAGGCGGAGCCCAGGGGTAGAGGCAGAGCCTAGTGGGAGCGGTGCCCAGGGCTTGGAGGCAGAACCTGGAGCGAGGCGGGGGTTGGAGGGAGGAGCCCAGGGAGGGGGTGGAGCCAGGGAGAGGCGGAGCTCGGAGTGGAGCCCAGGGCGGAGGCGGAGTCTGGAGGAGCAGAGACGGAGCCCAGGGATAGAGGCGGAGCCCAGAGGGTGGAGGCGGAGCCCTGGGGGGAGTGAAGGCGGAGCCCGGGGGCTGAGGGAGGCGGGGCCCGGGGCAGGCGGAGGCGGAGCCCAGGCGGTGCCCGCCTCACACCCTTACCTGGCTTCTCCAGATCTCTTCCTACCATTAGCCAAGCCACTACCACCGCCACCACGCCAGGAAAGAGGGTTCCCATCGCCAACCCTCACCGCCGCCGCCCACCAGGCCCGGGAGGAGCTCAGCGTTTTCCCTTCAGCGTCTGTAGGCGCTTCCATCACGTTTGACAATGGAGGCGTCCACCAAATGGGGAACAGATTTTCAAACATATGAGTCTGTAGGGGTCATTTTCATTCAAATATTTTCATTCCTCAAAAGCTTCCTATGTAGCCAAGAATTAAGATAAAAAATTTCAGTGTCTGAAATCATCCAAGGCACTCAGCTTCTTGTTTGGTTTTGTTGTTGCTGCTGTTTGGAGAGAGTTTCATATAGTACAGGTTGACCTTCATTCCTGACCTTCCTAATGCTCCATTTACAGGCATGTGTCACCACACTTGCTTTATGATCTTGTTTGTTTGTTTTTGTTTTGTTTTGCTTTTGTTTTGCTTTTCAACACAGGGTTTGTAGCTTTCGCTGGACTGGACTCACTCCGTAGACCAGGATGACTTGTGTTTGCATTATGCCCACTGACTTCCTTTTATTTTTATTTTTATTTTTTTGAGGGACGGTATTTTTATCTTTTGTGTAGATGAGTAATAAGATTATTTTACTTGTGTGTATATAAGTGTACCACATGTGTGCCTTATATCCCAGGAGGTCATATCACATCAAATTCCCTGACACAGGAACTAGAGAAGATTGTCAACCACCATGGACATGCTAGAAACTCTGCAAAAAAGAAGCAGAGAATGATTTGTTTTAAGATTTATTTTTATTACATACACAATATTCCATCTGCATGTACACATGGATGCCAGAAGAGGGCACCAGATTTCGTTATAGATGTTTGTGAGCCACCATGTGATTACTGGGAATTGAACTTATGACCTATGCAAGAGCAGCTGAGTCATCTCTCCAGCCCCACAGGAGGTAATATTCATCACTGAGCCATGTCTTCAGCCCCTCTGGCATCCGCTTTAATCTTTATTATTATTATTATAATTCCTTTCTTCTTCCCTAGTATATTCCAAACAAATTCACCTTCTTTCATTTCACCTACTGAACTAAAATATTCTCAACTCTCAGCCTTTGAATATGTATGTTCTTTATTCCTTCTGGGGTGTTAGGTCCCTCTTGCTTTTCTTTAGGTTTCATAGTGGAATTTATAGTGATGTATACATTTCTATGCATGGTCTATGGGTTTGTTTATGGTGGATTACCCCACAAGACTGTAAGCTTATAGAGAAAGAATAGTGTTTGCATGAATCATTTTTGTATGTTCAGGAATTAGCACAGTATTGGGTACCTAATTCACAAACAGTAACTATCTGGGGAAGGGCAAATAACCTTTTCAACAAATAAATGCCTTTAACAAAGTCTTCATAAACTGATAGTAATACAGAATTCCCACCTATAGGATGGGAGCACGTAGCATTTTATTTGTTAATGCCAGCCATTGTACCAACTGTAATAAACTTCTCCTGAAGTCTTTATTTTGTTCTATTACTGTTGTTACTAGGACAGCCTCTGCTATGCCTGTTGCCTTCTCTGTGTTGTCTTTCATTTATCCCATAACAAGTTACTTCCTTTCAGCTTTAGTGAGATTTAGCACCCGGCTTTATGATATTCAAAGACTATCTATATCTGTCTGTTTTGTACAGAAGCTAGGAATATAGCTTAGAGGTAGAACATTTACTTCACATATATGAGGTAAAGAAACAGGAGGAAGAGGAGGAGGATGAAAAGGAACAGGAGAGGCAAAGCATTGCTTTTCTTTATGCAGATGCTCTGCCTTAAATACAAGGGTTAACAGTCTTCCTGTCTCTGCCTTCCAGATAAGATAGAAATTACAGGTACAGCAACAGTGCTACTTATTTGGTGTTAGTTTTTAACCTGGTCCCTCTCTTGACAATCATTCTACCTGCTTTATACATAGTTGGTTTCATGTACATGTTCATTTTCTGCAAATCCTCTATGTTTTCATTAATTTTTATGAGAGGTCAGATCCTCAGAAAATGTCCTGGGCTTTGCATCCCTCCATACTTATCCCAAGGAGACTATATTAGCAAAGCTGATTGTGTCCTCTCTGTACACCATTTGATGTTATGACTTCAGGATGCATCTTGAACCTTGTTTTCAAGAGAATGTTGTAAACAAGCCCTAAGCTTAACAGGCATTTTGGGCCTCATCAAAAAAAAAAAAAAATCATCATAAAATGACATGTCTGAAGTGAGCATCTGAGTTCATTGTACAATCAATTAGTTACCTTCATTTTAGTCATTAACATTATTAATACTATTTATTGTTTTACATTACTTTTTTAGAGACCCAAGTATAATGACCCTGGTGTACATACTGTTAACTAAGAAAATAAAACCACACATTCAAAACAAGCAAAACCTCTAAATATTGATAAGAATTAGGTTTAGATTTTGGGCCCAAAAATAATTCAGTTGAAATGTGAGGAAGACATGGAAACAACATTATTCAGCAAGCGTTTAGAGTATACACACACACACACACACACACACACACACACACACACACGTATGTATATATATGTATATATATATATATATATATATATATATATACATATATGATGAAAGGATGTACATATAAACACAACTTAAGAATTCTTGGGCAAACACACAAATGTAGAACTTCATTAAACAGGATTTTTTTCCTTTCTGTTTTCTTTCCAGGAAGATTTTGAACATGTTTCTTCCCTCCCCTCCCCTTTTTCCCCTCTCCTTCCATCCCATTCCTTTCCTTCCTTGCTCAGTGTGAATTTACAAACATTGCACTTGAATGGATGCAATTCTGAGAAAGCATTGCCAAAAGGACCCCTGCTGCCTCACTTTTAGACCTTGAACTGCAAATGCATTCTAGTTTTTTTTTTTTTTCCTTGCAGTGGTGATTAAGTAACGCAACTCATTTTCTGGGGGAAGGTTTTAGATATCTAGACATGGTGAATTTCTCATCTTCCCCTCCTGCTTACTTTGGGGAGCACACTGACAGAGGTTCCCCACCCATGCAAATGACAATCATACAAGTGCTTTCTATGATTTTCTAACAAAATTCTTCTAATTGCCAGTCTGAGACCTCGTCTAAAAAAAGAATTGGCCTGGTTCACAGGTGACAATCTCATATGTGCAGCCAGGCTAATAAGTCATATGTCAAAGTGCTCAGGTGGGTATTCTTGGCACAGTGCCAGTACACAGGCTCAGACCCAGGAGCTCAGTAGAGCCAAGCCTTCCCAATTTGGGTTTAGTTCACTTCCTCGTTGAAGCCACCTATGGCTCAAATTAAAAAAAAAAAAAAAAAAGAAGTTTGTGGGATTGGGGGTATAGCTCAGTTGATAAGAGGTGGAGCAGAAGGATCAGAAATTCAAGGTCATCTTATAAGTGTTTAGTTTCAGGCCAGCCTTGGCTACAGGGGACCCTAACCAAATAATAATAATAGTAATAACTACAATACATTTCAGCTAAGAACATTATTTGGCGGTCATTGTTCCAAGCCAGCGCTAACCTCAGGTCAACGACCTTCCTCATAGAGATAGCAATGAGGCAACAAGGTCCATCCCAGCAGGATTTTCTGCACACAGACCTCTCTCCAACCAAGCCTTTCTAGCCAAATGTGTGGAAATATGTGTTCCCACTGGTGACCAGAGGTGCCCCAGCTTGTAGTGTTGGGATCATGAGGAAGGCAAAGTCACAATGCAGCACAGCTGTTTGATTACTGGCCCACTGAGACCATCACAAACAAAACAAAACCACAAACAAAAAAAAATGTACTGGGTAAAATGTGCTCAAAGAGAATGGAAGAAGAAGAAAATACCAAAACTCAGAACAGTGGCCTGTCTCTATGGGCCCTCTATCCTGTTCCATTAGTGATGGCCTACCTGAAATCAGGATGAGCCCAACTACACCAGAGTTTAGAATGGTGACCTGCATTCAACTATACCAGAGAATGGAGCAGTAACATATCTGTTGATCTCTGCCAGACCAGAGGCCAAAGCACCAGGCAAACTCTGCCAGATCAGAGACCACAGCAGCAGCTATTCTCTGTCAGATTAGGGTCCAGAGAAGTAGCCAATATCTGCCAGACTTGAGGCCAGAGCAGTGGCTAATCTCTGCTAAACCAGAGACCAGAGAACATTGGCAGAGGTGCCAAGCCTGGGGCTCCACATACTGTATCCATCCCTTGGCACCTCCTCGCCACTCTCACTGGTGCCTGTGGAGCACGACTCAAGCTTCCCTGAAATGGGAAAGAATCAAGTCTAGAGGGATAGAAGGATTCTGCCCTATGTCCTCAGTCAGTCCCAGAGACAAAAATTTGGCAGCGAGAGACAAAACAGTTAAGACAAGACACAAACAGCTGGATCCCATTGCTTGTGCAACAGAAAAATACACAGAGCCAGACAGCAGATTCCACCACTTCTACAGTGGAAAAAAAATGAAAGTAGGATATCAGTGAATCTCTGATGCAGGAGCTACCTGCATTGTCCTTGCCCAAAGATTCAGAGATCACAGAAAACTGGGTACTCTACCACTCTTTATAGATAGGAGCACATTCATCCTCTCTGAGGTCCAGAGATCACAGAAAACTCAGTGCTCAACTCCTTTACAGATTTGCCCCTTCTTTCCAGGTCTTCCCCCTCTGGCCCACAGCTATCCAAAGCATCAGCTCTAACCTTTCTGACTACATAGATTACACATTTTGCCCCCCAAAAAAAAAAAAAAAAAAAAAAAAAAAAAAAAAAAAGAAACTAGAGAAACACAGAGACATACACAGACAGATAGAGACAGAGTGCACACTTACTGGCCATTGTTGAGTTCTATGTGCCAGGGGTGCTTGGGAGCCTGGGGATCCAATATGAGACCCCACATGTTATGCCCAGGTCTTAAGGTCCCAAAGATCATCAGGAGCTGGACCATATATGCAACAGCAAAGAGTTTTATTTGAACTTAAGCAGGGTCTCTCCATCATCACCAACACAGTGGATCAGAGAGGAGAGCCCTGAGCAGCTGCATGGCAGGGTTTTGACTGGGGATTTAGGAAGGACCAGGAAGTTCTGGTTTAACAGTTACAGGATTGGGTGACATTCAGCAAGGGTAAGCTTTTTACAAAGTGATTGGCTACTTAACATAACTAATATTGAGGAACCTATCTCTTGGCCTCAGGAATGTTAGGTATTTTCTGTGTCATTGAATGTCCTACTACAAGGTTGGTGGGTTGCTCAGGACAAATGCCCCACTTTGAGATAAGATACCTTCCCATCCTTGTGGTTATCCTCAGGCTGTTCCTTGGGTAGGGAATCTTATGACCTTGTTTTTGGAAATGGTGACCCATGGCCTAGTTCCTGCTGGCCTTATGGTAGAATCACTATTCTGTGACTCTTTTTTAGTCATAGTTCCTGGTGACCTTTGGGGGTGTCAGGTAGGTTCTCTAAGTTCTAAATGATCCATTTGGATTTTGTGGGGGTTGTAAATGATAAGTCCCGTGTCAGAGAGCACTCCAATATCAAGCTGTCATATAGAAGAGTATAACTGATGATGTAAAGGATTTCCTATTGCTGAGAAACTAGTGGCACCAGTTACAATTTAGCTGAGGGAAAACTGCCCGTAAAACAACCCACTGATAAGTAGTCTGCTAACCAGGCCTGTTAGAGAATAGGATCCTGAGATACCCATGTTTGCTCACCAGGATTGTCTAGAAATGTGCCAGGGTGATGTCTTTTTAATTTGTAAGTTCACACCATTTATTAATTCATGAATGCAAATGAAAGCAGACCAGATTTGTGGGTGTACAATTTGGGTCAGGTACCTTGATCTAGTAAATATTGAATTTCAAATTAAGGGACTGTCCTATGCCTATATGTACAATCCTCATTGACACAGTACTGTCAGTTCTAATTTGAGACACAGGTTATGGGCTAAAGCTGTGTCTGTCAGGTTACAGATTTCAGCAGCTAATATTCTACACAGGGACAACATCAAACAGTATCTTATTAATGGCTTTCCCTCTACAAGAAAATGGCCTGTGTTTTTCAAAGTCATTATGCCTATGTGTTTTTTTTTCAACTAAGAGTTTAAGAGCACTGGCTGCTCTTCCAGAGGTCAAGTTCAATTCCCAGCAACCACATGGGGGCATAACCATCTATAATGAGATCTGGTGCCCTCTTCTGGCATGCAGGTGTAGATGCACAGAACATTGTATACATAATAAATAAATAAATAAATAAATAAATAAATAAATAAATAATTTTTTAAAAGTCAGTTGTTGGTATTATTAAATTTTATTTTGTTGATGCATCACTGCTCTAGTCTCTTATTAGTTAATATTCTCTGATAATCCCCAGTCATTAAGAATTTCATTCCTTTTTCTCTAGTGGTTTGATATTCATTTTTGTTTAAAGCAATGTCTCCTGTAGATCATCCTTTCTCATGTTAAGTAGTTGAGAATTTATTTAAACACTGAATGCTACCCTACTGCCCAGTGCCTAGAACATTGTCCTGCATCTCTTTTTAGGTAAACCCTGACTGGTTAGTGTGATGTAAAAGAGACCAGTAAATGAATCCATCCTCCTGGATTTTGTTTGTTTGTTTCTTTGTTTTTTGGAGGTGGGCAATTACAAATAAAGAGGGAACTGTGAAAGAATTGAGTTCACTGACCTACCTTTGAAGCTGGTTTTATCACAACACAGAAAGGGAGGGGAGGAGGGAAGATATTAATGAGTCAGGTAATAAATTTTAGACCTTCAATAAAAGTAAAAACTGTACATTTGCTGGGAGTCATACACAAAGGAATCAAGAATATGGATTAGTTGCTGAACTTGTTTCTGGGAAGCAAATTTCTATAGTTGCATGAATTCAAACAACACAGAAATTCTGGATAAACTGCTGTGGTAGAGACTTACAGGCATGTTTTCCCTCCCCCATTTGAAAATGCACAACCTGAGAAAAAGTTGTGAGTAATACTTATTTGAAGTCTTTGAAGAATATTGGACCATAAGGCCATTTTCAACTTTTAAAAATAATTTTGAGGTTATAATGAAATCATTTTTATTTTCTTTTCATTCCTCTCTACTCTTAATGCTGGGATGAATGTTTAAGGTGGCTATTAACAATCAAAGCAGACGTGGCTGTCAGGTTCTCCCAGCATCCCTTAGTCCTTACCTGTAACAAGGTTATGGGTGTCAATCCAGGTCTCTAGCCCAGAAGCTGAGCTGCCCTCCTCCCAGCTGTCCTTCCTTATGTATTCCAACCATTTTGGTTATCTGGTCTTTTTCATTTATCATTTACCTTCCTGGCCTTTTGTTCTGGCTCTCCATTTCCCCTCTCTCCTCTGTTCTCACATGGCCAAGGTCATGTCAACTCTAGACTGTTCAAGATGTTCCTGTGTCTGACTATGTTCTCTCCTCTATCTGTATTAAACTTTCTACTCCAACATACTTAGGAACTGCCACATCCTTTTTGTTTTATTTCTCATTTTCATTGAGCTCCCATTAGCTACTCCTTGTTTTCAAATTCATGGCCATTTGTTTCTTTAATGGTTGTTACTTTTAGGCTTTGACTGAAGATTGGCTGAAGGACTTCCCAACTATGAGGTAGAGATGACTGCACTGGACACTGATCATGTAATGGGATGTGCAACATACATGACCTGTATCTTGGAAGATGAGCAGGTGCCCTGGAAAAGTGGAAGATTGTATTTTAAAACATTTCCAAGATGAGGATGTTGCAGGATATTTGATCCCAGTGTGATCCCTTAGATTGTGAACTGTAAAAACCTGTGCTCTGTTTGGTGTGGATGAGCCCTAATACAAACCTTGATTCCAAGAAATTTCCATTTATTGTAAACAGGTGATTATGGTATATTTCTGTCATCCCTAGAACATAACTTTAATTCAAAAGCTCTCTGTGCACAGGATTAAATAATGTTAACCCTAAGTCAAGAGGCAAAGCCAGAAACCAGCTGACAGGGATTAAAGAGTAATTGGAACTTTCAGCTGAAATGTATTTAAGATAGAGTGTAAAAGTGGAAGTTTTAGCTTGGTAGATTTGGGGCTTTTTGAGCTTTGAGCTAGAAAGACTTTTCCCTTGGGTTCCTTTGGCCTATCCCCCCTGATCTGTCATCTGAGCTGGTGAGCTTTTGGGGCTTTTTTCTCTTGGAGGTGAGGTGAGTAGCACGGTCAGATGGGTGTTTTTTCTGCCTCTCTGAGCTAGCAAGTTTTAAAATTGTATAATTGGGATTTTCATTCTTTTATAACAACACTAGGATTCTGTGTGCCCATAGGGTTTAGGGCAAAGCTAGAATGCCTCTGTTAACTACATCATTTGATCTTTGATCCACTGGTAAAGGAGCTGCTACTGTCCTGAGACTCAGATCTATTGTTCAAGCTAATGAGGGACTCTGGGCAGGCCTAGCAGTCAGGAGCAATAGTGGGAGTTAATTTATGGGTTTGTTCTGGGATTTTCCTCTGATGTAGCTCTAAAGAGCTGTGAGTGAGACTAGACCATGTCATGCTGAGTATGGGGCAATTGTCTCCAGGCCAGGAAGAGCAGGCTGCTGAGCTATTACAGCCTGATCTGCTTTGAACGAGATGGACTGTGGTTCAGACTGTGGTTCAGGCTGTAGTTCAGTTGGTCTCCATGTGGTGATCTCGGCAGAGACCCTTGGCCTCCAACCCTTCTTGAGTGTCCAGAGAAGTGAGGACTTTGTGGCCTGGGCAGTAGAAAGTTGTGGTGCTTATAATATCACTTTCTAGTGTGCACACACATGCATTGGTTTTGCAGTGGACAGATTGGAAAACTGAAGGTCTCATTTCTAGAAATGATGAATGTTGTATTCCACATACAGCTTTGGGTAACAAGTTTTACAAATCGTTTTGAAACTGGAAGAAAATAGGTGGTGGTGGTCATCTTTCAGCAATAATTTATTTTTTTATTTTTTTTATTTTAACTTTCAACTACCACCAGTCACAATGGCATGATTTAGGGAAATTCAATTCCAGGGTACAAAATGAATTTCTGAGATGCAGAATTTTGTCAGGTGTGCCTGGTTTTAGGTAAGTGGATAGGGCAGATTCTACATCTTGTGACATAATCCATGCATCAGAAAACAGATATTAAATTATTCTCCAACATTTTTTTGTGTGTGAGTGTTGGCAAGGGCTGGGCTGTGCCTGAACCCACCAGGGAACATGAGGGACTGCAAGCCATAGCCTTATCTTTATGATCAACTCCATTTTCCACTTCCAGAGCAAAAGGGCTCTCTGGAAAGGAGGTTAGTAGTAGATGGAGGGTCAGAAATATAACAGTTTAGGTGTCACTTTATGTTTGTCTTGTGTGATTTGTGAAATCTGTTTATTTAATTTGTATTATTAGAAAATGAAAGGTATCTCTGGTCCAGTGCACATTTTTCATGTTAGAGTTTCCTTATGTCTTTTCATGTAAACTTGACTATATTTTAGGCTTATGTTTTTGGCTTTTTCTCTCACCCCCTCATTCTTTCACAAACACTGTACACATTCTTGATTATTGAAGTTTGTGGTAAGTACAGAAGTCACATAATGCCAGAAGATTATGAGATTCATGACAATAGAATCATCCCTTATTTTTCTGTTTTCCTCTGTTTCTTACCAGGTGGCTTTTCTGATATGAGATAGAAATTTTGGATTGTTCTTTAGCAATCACATAAAGACAATTTGCACTATGTCTGTAGAAGGCAGAAGAGACAACATGAAGGTGAGTGATACCAGTTGGACAGTTTACTCCTTTCTCTTTTGACATTTTCTTTTGGTGATCTGTCATTTTCTTCAGAAGTTTCATGTGTCCAGTTGTCTCCATATTCTTTAGTTGGATGATTTTATTCTCCTGAAAAGATTAAATCAAAACCCTGCCCCATCCCTAATTCAGGGGGTGAGGGTTGTACCTTTTTAGGCATGTTATATCTTTTATAGGGCAAAAATTTTTTTTGAAATAGAAAAAGTATAATATCTAAATTAAAGTTAAAAATCTTTGAAAGTTTATAAATAGTTTTAAAGTGTATTTATTTCTAGATAATAAGGTGCATTCACTTTGATTTTCAGCCTGTCTTTTACATGCAGCTTTTAAATAAAATCACTGTAAATCCTATGTGCCTGCCTCTGCTTCCCAGGTGGTATGTAAAAGGCATGTGCCTCCCAAATGCTGGGATTAAGGCTATGAACCACCAACACCCTGTCATTGTAACTCCTGAATTTAGAAAACAACTAATTAATACAGAACTGCTTGTCTCTGCTGGGATTAAATGCACTGTCTGTCACCACACTGCTCAAATATTTTATATTCACTCCAAATTATTCCAACTCAAACAAGTTTATACCTTTGAATTTACTTAAAACATTTTAAATCTCTTAACTGTTTTTAATATGAAACAACAAAAGTATCCATTTTTTTATTTAAGAAGAAAACACTAGTCTTTATAAGTTTGTTTGGACTCAATGACCATGCTGTCTGATGAACAGTTACCTCTGCTTATTCAGGAGATCTCTACTATTCAAATCTAATCATTATCAATTTTGATAGGATCCACCTTTCTTTTCCTGTGGAAACATTTAGTTTTACCAGTGAAGACACAGTTCAACAGTTTCTCATTGTCTACTCCTTTTAGTTATGTTTACTTTTTTTGTTCTACAGTATTTAGGTGTGCTGTTAAGTTGCTACTAAGAGATCTTTCTGATTATTTTTTCTAAATGTACTTAGTGCTATGAACAGTCTAATGGTCAACATTTCCATTGTGTACTATGAGTTTTGATATGTTATGTATTCATTTCATTTGATCCATTTTTATTATTGTAGAAGTTGTTCAATTTCTTGATATATTGTTTTTGTTATTGGTGATGTGCTTCTTTACTGTTCTGATAGGTAGGTTATCATCATATTTTGAGAGTTCAAGTATGTCAATTTTAGTATATGAGTTGCTGAGAAGAGGGAATAATCTTTTTGTGCTTGGGTGGATGTTCTGTAAACATCATTTGGGTATATTTAGTTTTTTGATGTTAGTTAATCTCTGTTTAGTTTGGTCAGGAGGACCTGTCCATTGGTGAGAGTGATATATTGAAGTCTTTCCCTATCAGTTTATGAGGGTCAGGATGTGATGCAAGCTGCAGAAATGTTTCTTATGTTTATTTTAATGTTATGTGATGTTTTTTTTTTTTTTTGCCATCTTTTGTTTATTAGTTGTTTTTAAAGTCTGTTTTGTTAGATATTAAAATTGCTATACAAGCTTGATACTCTAGTCCATTTATTTGGAATATCTTTTCCAAACCTTTACCTTGAGATAATGTCTATCTTGATGTGAAGCTGTGTTTGTTGTATTTAGAAGAAGGGTGGATTCTATTTTATCATCAATTTTGTTTGTCTGTGTCTTTTTATTGGTGAATTTGGGTTGATGTTATTAAGAGATATCATTGAACAGTAATTGTTATTTTGGTGGTGGTGGTGGTTTTAGCACCTTGAGTGGGGCTGTATTTATAGATACATATTATTTAAAATTGACCTTTTTATGGAACATCTTATTTTCCCCATTTGGTGATTGAAAGTTTCTGGGCATAGTTAGTAATTTGTCTTGGCTTCTGCAGTTTTTTAGAGTCAGAAGTACTCTGTCTAAGCCCTTCAACTTCTAGCATTTTTACTAAGAATACAGGATTAATTCCAATAGATCTGCCTTTTTTTTTTTGGTTTTTTTGTTTGTTTTGGTTTGTCTGATTGGTTGGTTACTTTTTGTTTGTTTGTTTGTTTTCAGTTGCAGCTTTTCATATTCTTTTTTGTTCTGTATATTTAGAGTTTTGATTATTCTCTGTTAAGAGGACTTTCTTTTCTGGTCCAGTGTCTTTGGTATTTTGTATGCTTCTTGTGCCTTGATAGACACACCTTTAGGTTAAGAAATTTTTCTTGTATGATTTTGTTGAAGATGTCTTCTGGACCTTTGATCTCATCCTTCTTCTTCTAATCTGATTATCAGCATGTTGTGTGTTGTCATAATGTCCCAGTGTTCCTGGATGTTTCCTGAAAGTTTGTATGTAGACAGGCTGGTTTTGAACTTCCAGCTCTAACTCCAGTCGAGTGTTGGGCTTAAATGTAGGCCAACATGCCTGGCATCAACATCACCATCATTGGCTGCTGAGCATGGAATATAGAGTTTTAGGTATTTATTTTGTTTTGTTTTGTATATGTAAGCATAGGCTATTGTTTTGATTTTCATCAACATCATGAATTTGAAATTTGGCAGGGAGTATATTTAATTTCTTAGGATGGCATTTAATGATGACACTAACACTATCTGAGCTTTCTGAGTCATTGAATTGTGGGTTTGTGACGCTCTCCTTACCTGTTGTATTTGTTTTTTTTTATTTTATTTATTTGTTTTATTCGCATTTAATTTATTTTTAATTTAAATTTGTTTTTTTTTTTATTCTCTGACATGAACTCAAGTCTTTGATTACCTCCTCCTGAGTGTTGCAGTCTTGCAATACCACAGAGGAAGATGATGCAGCCATCCTTGATGAGACCTGATAAGCTAGAAGGGAATGAATTCCTCCCCAATTAGGAGACTAGAGAAAGGGCATAGGGGCAGAAGAAGGAGGGTGGGTGGGCCTGGGAGGAGATGAGGAGGGGGCTATGGCAAGGATACAAAGTGAACACATTGCAATAAATAAATTAATTAAATTAAAAATAATTTACCCACTTAACATCCCAATTGTAATCTTTTCCCTTCACTCTTCCTTGTCTCACCCTCCATTCTTTCCTCCTTATCCCACTTCCTATATCTCAGATACAGGGAACCTTCCTCTCCTACCATATGAACCCAGCCTATCAAGTCTCACTAGGACTTCCTGCATCCTCTTCCTCTGTGGCATAGCAATGCCCCCTCCGCCAAGGGGAAGTGAGCAAATAGCAGACAACAGGGTCCATGTCAAAGCCAGCACATTCTCCCCTTACTATGGATCACACATGGAGACTGAGCTGCCTATCAGCTACATCTGAGCAGGGGTCTGGTTCCTCTTCATGAATGGTCTTTGGTGGGTGCATCGATCTCTCCAAATCCCCATGGGCCCAGATTTGTTGTCCTTGTTGGTCTTCTTATGGAGGACCTGCCAGTTCTGGGTCTTTCTACTTTCTATCCCCTCCTCTTTCCTATGATTCCCTGTGCTCTACCCAAAGTTTAACTGTGAGTCTTAGCATCTGCTTGAACCCCTGCTGGGCAGAGTCTTTCAGACAATATGTATGTTAGGCTCTCATCCTCTTCCCTCTCCTCAGTCATTTCTGGTGTTGATTCTATTTGCCCTTTTGAATAAGAATTGACCATCCTCCATAGGGTCCTTCTTTTTTATTTAGCTCCTTTAGGTCTGCAGATTGTAGTATGTTTATCTTATATTATGGCCATTATCCATTTACAAATGAGTATATACTGTGCATGTCTTTCTGGTTTTGGAATAACTCACTTAGGATGATCATTTCTAGTTCCATCACTTGTCTGAAAATTTTATGGTTTCCTTTTTTTTTTGTAAATACCCGAGTAGCATTGCACTGTGTAAATGTACCACAATTTCTGTAAAACAATGGTTCGTTTGAGAGACATGTAGTTTGTTTCCCTATTATGGCTATTATGAATATAGATGCTATGAACATAGATGAGCAAATATCTTTGTTGAATGGTAGAGCATCTTTTTGATATATGCCCAGGAATGGTATAGCAGGGTCTTGAAATAATACTATTTCAAATTGTCTGAGAAAGCATCAGATTGATTTCTAAAGTGGTTGTATAAGTTTGCACACCCACCAGCAATGGAGGAGTGTTCCTCTTTCTCCACATTCTCACTAGCTTGCTATTAAATTCAGGTTTTGACCTTAGCCATGATGGGTTTAAGATGGAATGTCATTTGCATTTCCAGGATGACTACAGATATTGAGCATTTAATGTCCACCATTTGATATTCCTCTGTGGAGAAATTCTGTTTAGTTCTGTACCCCAGTTTTAAATTGGATTATTTGGATTATTGGAGTTTAATTTCTTCAGCACTTTTTATATATATTGTTTATTATCTCTTTCAGTTGTATGAAGGGTTGGTGAAGATCTTTTGCCAGGCTGTAGGTGGTCATTTTATTCTATTGACAGAGTTCTTTGCTTCATAGAAGCTTTTTTGTTTCATGAGATCCTGTTCATTAATTCTTGATCTTAGAGCCAGTGTTCTTGGTGTTCTGTTTCATGGGTCCCATAGGTGTGTGGGTTTATTTCTGGGTTTACACTTCAAGACCAGTTGACCAGACCTTGTGTTGAAGATCTGCCATTTTTCCATTGCATGGTTTTGGCTATAGATGTCAAAAATGAGCAAATATCTTTGGGAATGTCCATAGGTGTGTGGGTTTATTGTTTTGCAATTTTCCATGTTGATCCTATTCTGTGATGGGTTTTTAGCATGAGAAATATCCTCCGTGGAGAGATCTATTTGGATTATTTTTTTTTACATCTGTCATTTTGTAGAGCTTTTTGTTTCATTTAATTCTTGATCTTAGAGCCAGTGTTATTTCATCTATGCCAAGATCAAGACCATTTGTTGATTTGGTTTTATGATCTTTGAACAACCATTTGTTTGATAAATATGGATTTTCATTTTTTTGCATGGCCATTTTTCCATTTGGTTTTTTGGCTTTTTTGTCAAAAAGTGTCCATAGGTGTGTGGGTTTATTTATGGGTCTACACTTCAATTCCATTCATCCACCATTCTGTTCTTATCACAGTACTGTGTTTTTTTATTACTATTGATTTATAGTAGAGCTTGAGATCAGGGATGGTGATACCTATTGAAGATCTGTCTTTGTACAGTATTGTTTTTCATCTGGCTTTTAATTTTTCCATATGAAGCTGGGAATGTTTTTTTTTATCAAATTTGAATTGTATTGATATTTTGATGGGAATATCATTGAATCTGTAGATTGTTTTTTGATACAATAGCAATTTTTACTATGTTGATCCTACTGATCCATGAGCATGAGAGCTATTTCTATATTCTGGTATCTTTTTCATTTTCTTTCTTCACAGACTTGAAGTTGTATTTTGTTTTTGTTTTCAATTAGATTTTTCATTGGCTTGTTGAGGATAACACCAAGATGCATCATGTTATTGTTTTTTTTTTTTTTTTCCTAATTCTTTCTTAGTCCATTTTTCTATTGCATACAGGAGTGCTCCTGATTTTTTTTTTTTTTTGAGTTAACTTTATATCCAGCCACTATGCTGAAGTGTTTTTCAACTGTAGGACTTCCCTACAGTAGAATTTTGGGGGTCATTTTTGTATACTGTCATATCATCTGTGAATAGTGATATTTGACTACTTCCTTATCAGGTTGTGTCCCCTTGATCTCCTTTAGTTGTCTTATTGCCCTAGATAGGACTTTGAGTCCTGTATTGAAGAGATTGGTAGAGAGTGTGTAGCCATGTCTTGTTTCCGAGTTCCATGGAATTGATTTAACTTTCTTTTCATTTAGTTTGATGTTAGCTATGAAGTTTCTTTACACTGTCTTTACTATTTTTAGATCTGTGCCTTTGTCCCCAGTCTCTCCAAGACTTTAAACAAGAATAACTGTTGCATATTGGCAAATGCTTTCTCAGCATCTAAGAAAATGATCCTGTGTTTTGTTTTGTTTTAATTTGTTTATATGGTGGATTACATTGATAGATTCCATATAATTAACCACCCGTGCATGCATGGGATGAAGCCTACTTGGTCATGGTGGATGATATCTTTGATATGTTCTTGGATTTGGTTTGTGAGTATTCATTGAGTATTTCTGCATCATTGTTCATAAAAGAGATTGGTCTGAAGTTCTCTTTCTTTTGGGGGATCTTTGAGGATTTATCAAGGTGACTGTGGTCGTATGAAAGGAGTTTGGTCATGTTGCATCCATTTCTGTTTTGTATTATAATTTGAAGAATATCAGTATTCACTCTTCTTTGAAGGTCTTGTAGAATTCTGCTCTGAAATCATCTGGCCCTTGGCTTTTTTTGGCTGGGAGTATTTTGATGGCTTCTTCTATTCCCTTAGGCAGTATAAGACTATTTAATAGCTTTACCTGATGTTGATTCAACTTTGCTGAGTGGAATCTAAAGATAATTGTATATTTCTTTTAGATTTTCAAATTTTGTGGCATATAGGCTTTTGACATAAGAGTTAGTGGTTCTTAGGATTTTCTCAATATCTGTTATATTTCTTTCTTTCAGATTTTCTTGATTTGGATAGTGTCTTTATGCCATTTACTTAGTTTGGTTAAGATTTTGTCTGTGTTTTTTTTTTTTTATTTTCTCAACAAACTAGCTCTTGGTTTCGTTGATTCTTTGAATTATTATCTTTGTTTCTAATTTGTTGATATCAGCCCTGAGTTTGGTTTTTCCTAGTGGTCTACTCTTGCTGGGTGTGTCTGCTTCTTTTTTCTTAGGTCTTTCAGGTATGCCATTAAGTTGTTTGTATGGGATGTCTCCAATAGCTTATGATAGCCTTTGTTGCTATTCAAACTCCTCTTAGGACTGCTTTCATTGCATCCCATATGAAGTTGAGAAATCTTCTATCAAGGTCTGTAAGTATTCTGTTGGAATTTTGATGGAAATTGCATTGAATCTGTAGATTGCTTTTGGTAAGATGTCCATTTTTACTATGTTAACCCTGCCAAGCCATGAGCATGGGAGATAGTTCCATCTTCTGAAATCTTCTAATTCTTTCTTCAGAGACTTGAAGTTTTTTTCATACAAGTCTTTGACTTGCTTGGATATGGTCACACCAAGGTTCTTTATGTCCTTTGTGGCTATTTTGAAGGGTGTTGTTTCCCTAATTTCTTTTTTTTTTTTTTTTTTCAATGCAGTTTATTTAGGAACCTTGAACAATCATCTGACCCTGGGGAAAGCCAGCCCACTTTAAATAGCCTCTGGGCAGCCAACCTCAGCATGCCACGTGGGCAATGCAGATAGGTCCACATCCATGGAAGCAAGCCAGATCCTCAGCCTTAGCCAAATGTGGAGTTGTTTGTGACAGAGAGCACTCACCATCGGGAAGGTGGAAGGCGGAAACCAGCTCCATCTTTCAGGAGTGACATTACGCAGCTCTCTACAGTTCCCCCTTTTTGTTTTGGACGCATCAGGCAAGAGTAGAGGTCTGATCTCTGATATTAGAAATAAATTGGGACTTTGTACTGATGTTCATTTAGGTGTCATCCACCCAAAGAGCATCAGACCCGTCCGATACCTTTTTCTCAGAGGCGGGACCTGGGGCATCAACCGCATGCAATCAGACATGCTCTTCTCTGGGTCCAAGGCGGCTGACCCTGAGTGCAGTGCCGCCTCGCATCCTGAGCGTAATATTTTTGCTTTTTATGGTAGCCAACCATGCTTGGGGAGACTGTCCTGCTTCAATGGCTGTAAAGGCCTGAATGGTCATGGCTGCATTACGCTGTTGTGAGACTCTAATCTTGCATATATACCACAGGCAAACCAAGGTGACCAACACCAGAAGGCCTGCTAACACTCCCATGCCCGCCCATTCCTTCAGATGATTCATGGCTGCAGCAATCCATGATGATACTCCTGTGGCTAGTCCTGCGTCCACTCTGGTAGAATTTACCATGGCAATGGCCACTCTCAGCTGGTCCATCGTAGTATCGAATTCTCCAGTCCAATTACCTAAAATATAGCTTGACAATTGTTTAGACAGATTTGCAGCACAGGGAAAGTTCTCATGTTGTATGCTAGTAACACAAAGTCCAGCATACTTTCATTGACAGCCAAGTTGAGTGATTTGCCATAGGGTATCAATTTGCTCCTGCACGAGGTCAAACCTCTGATTGAACACCATCAAACCTCCTTTTAGTTGAGCATTAATTCCTTTTTGTACATCTAAGGCATGAGCTACATTGGCTAAAAGATTATTCAGGGACTGAGAAGTCTGCACAGTATGACTCATGGCTAATGCCACGGTGGTAGCTCCAACAGCCGCCAATGAGATGGCAGTAACATTGGCAGCTGTAATTCCAAGATCCCTTTTCTGTCTGAAGAGAGTCATAGCGTGAGGGCATCAACGGGCACAGGCACCCAGTGAGGCATGTGAGTAACCAGCTAGTAAATTTACTAGCATTACAGCATTGGGCGAAAAAGCAAGTATCATTACCACAATTACTTGGCTCTATCTGGCTAATAATGAATAAAAATGGGGGATGTAAACAAACAGGTATGGGTTTATAGGAAGTATTATGAGAAGCCTTAACCCCCTCGTTGGAACATCCTGCATCAGTTCTAGAACTAGCAGTGGTGGTGTCCGAGGTCTGAGTAGGTTCAGCAGACCATTGCCCCAGGGGCGAGGCGTGCTCCATGTAAATTGCCTAACTGCATGTTTTCCTCCACTTTTGAAAGTCATTTAAGGTTCTTAAATTATTTTTTTTTTTTTTTTAATTTTTTTCATCAATTACACACTATTCATTCTGCATCCCCATAGGCCCCTCCCTCCCCTCCCAATCCCACCCTCCTCCCCCCGCATGCGTCACTCCCCAAGTCCACCGATAGGGAGGCCCCCCTCCCTTCTGATCCCAGTCCACCAGTTCACTTCAAAAGCGGCTGCACTGTCCTCCACTATGGCCTGGTAAGGCTGCTCCCCCAGGGAGGCGATCAAAGAGCAGGCCAACCAGACCATGCCAGAGGCAGTTCCTCTTCACATCACCATTTAGCCCAATTGGACTCTGAACTGCCCTGGGCTACATTTGTGCAGGGGCTCTGGGTTATCTCCATGAATAGTCCTTGGTTGGAGTACGAGTCTCTGGGAAGTTCCCTGTGCTCAAACCCTCCTGTTCTGTTGCTCTCCTTGTGGAGACCCCATCCTCTCCAGCTCCTACTCTTTCCCAGTTACTACACAAAATTCCATCCACTCTGCCCAACAGTTGCCCATCAGGCCCAGCCTCTGCCCTGATAGTCTGCAGGGCAGAGGCCCTCAGAAACTTTCCCCTCTGTGGTAGGTTCCCAGGTTGTTTCCTGCTCTCCTCTTCTTCTGATGTCCATCCTCTTTGCCTTTCCGGATGGGGATTAGACATTTTAGTTAGTGTCCTCTCTCTTGCTTAGTTTCTTTATATGCACAGGTTTTAGTGGGTTTGTCCTATGCTGTATGTCTATATGAGTGAGTATATACCATGTGTGTCTTTTTGCTTCTGGGACAACTCACTCAGGATGATCCTTTCCAGATCCCACCATTTACCTACAAATTTCATGATTTCCTTATTTTTCATTGCTGAGTAATATTCCATTGTGTAGATGTACCACATTTTCTGCATCCATTCTTCGGATGAGGGGCATCTGGGTTGTTTCCAGCTTCTGGCTATTACAAATAAAGCTGCTACGAACATGGTTGAGCAAATTTCCTTTTTGTATGCTTGAGCCTCTTTTGGATATATGCCTAGGAGTGGTATGGCTGGATCTTGGGGAAGCACTATTCCTAGTTGTCTGAGAAAACGCCAGATTGATTTCCAGAGTGGCTGTACCAGTTTACATTCCACCAGCAGTGGAGAAGGGTTCCTCTTTCTCCACAACCTCTCCAGCATGTGTTGTCACTTGAGTTTTGATCTTGGCCATTCTCATGGGTGTAAGGTGAAATCTCAGGGTTGTTTTGATTTGCATTTCCCTAATGGCTAGTGAGGTTGAGCATTTCTTTAAGTGCTTCTCTGCCATTCGGTATTCCTCTACAGAGAATTCTCTGTTTAGCTCTGTTCCCATTTTTTAAGTGGGTTACTTGGTTTGCTGCTTTTCAGCTTCTTTAGTTCTTTATATATATTTGATATGAGTCCTTTGTCAGATAAAGGGTTGGTGAAGATTCTTTCCCAATCTGTAGGAGGTCACTTTGTTTTGATGACGGTGTCCTTTGCTTTGCAGAAGCTTTTCAGTTTCATGAGGTCCCATTTATTGATTGTTGCTCTTAGAGCCTGTGCAGTTGGAGTTCTGTTCAGGAAGTTTTCCCTGTACCAATGAGTTCTAGGTATTCCCACTTTTTTTTCAAGCCGATTTAATGTGTCTGGTTTTATGTTGAGGTCTTTGATCCACTTGGACTTCAGTTTTGTGCAGGGTGATAAGTATGGATCTATTTTCATTTTTCTACATGTAGACATCCAGTTGGACCAGCACCATTTGTTGAAGATACTATCTTTTTTCCATTGTATGATTTTGGCGTCTTTGTCAAATATCAGGTGTCCATAAGTGTGTGGGTTTATTTCTGGGTCCTCTGTTCGGTTCCATTGATCCACCATTCTGTTTCTATGCCAGTACCATGCAGTTTTTAAAACTGTTGCTCTATAGTACAACTTAAGATCAGGGATGGAGATACCTCCAGAAGATCTTTTATTGTAGAGGATTGTTTTAGCAATTCTGGGTTTCTTGTTATTCCATATGAAGTTGAGAATTTTTCTTTCCAAGTCTGTAAAGAATTGTGTTGGCAATTTGATGGGCATTGCATTGAATCTGTATATTGCTTTTGGTAAGATGGTCATTTTTACTATGTTAATCCTACCAAGCCATGAGCATGGGAGATCTTTCCATCTTCTCATATCTTCTTCTAGTTCTTTCTTCAGAGATTTGAATTTTTTTTTTCATACAAGTCTTTGACTTCCTTGGTTAGGGTTACTGAGGTACCTTATGTCATTTGTGGCTATTGTGAAGGGTGTTGTTTCCCTAATTTCTTTCTCAGCCCTTTTGTCTTTTGTATACAGGAGGGCTACTGATTTTTTTTTTTTTGAGTTAATTTTGTATCCGCCACTTTGCTGAAGGTGTTTATCAGCTGTAGGAGTTCCTGGTAGATTTTTTGGGGTCACTCACGTATACTATCATATCATCTGCAAATAGTGATGATTTCACTTCTTCCTTTCCAATTTGTATCCCCTTGATCTCCTTCAACTGTCTTATTGCTCTAGCAAGTACTTCCAGCACTATGTTGAAGAGATATGAGAGTGGGCAGCCTTGTCTTGTCCCTGATTTTAGTGGGATTGCTTTAAGTTTCTCTCCGTTCAGTTTGATGTTGGCTATAGGTTTGCTGTATATCGCCTTTACTATGTTTAGATATGTGCCTTGTATCCCCTGATCTCTCCAATACTTTAAACATGAATGGATGTTGGATTTTGTCAAAGGCTTTTTCAGCGTCTAGGGAGATTATCATGTGTTTTTTTTCTTTCAATTTGTTAATATGGTGGATCACATTGATGGATTTCCGTATATTGAACCATCCCTGCATACCTGGGATGAAGCCTACTTGGTCATGGTGGATGATATCTTTGATGTGTTCTTGTATTCGGTTTTCAGTATTTTGTTGAGTATTTTTGCATCAATGTTCATAAGGAGATTGGCCTGAAATTCTCTTTCTTTGTTGAGTCTTTGTGAGGTTTAGGTACCAAGGTGACTGTGGCTTCATAGAATGAGTTTGGTAATGCTCCTTCTGTTTCTATTTTGTGAAATAGTTTGAAGAGAGTTGGTGTTAGCTCTTCTTTGAATGTTTGGTAGAATTCTGCGCTGAAACCATCAGGTCCTGGCTTTTTTTTGGATGGGAGACTTTCGATGACTGCTTCTATTTCCTTGGGGATATAGGACTATTTAATTGATTTACCTGGTCCTGATTTAGCTTTGGTAAGTGGAATCGGTCAAGAAAATTGTCCATTTCATTTAAATTTTCAAATTTTGTTTCGTATAGATTTTTTTGAAGTAAGTCCTAATGATTGCTTGGATTTCCTCAGTGTCTGTAGTTATGTCCCCCTTTTCATTTCTGATTTTGTTGATTTGGATGGTGTCTCTCTGCCTTTTAGTTAGCTTGGCTAAGGGTTTGTCTATCTTGTTGATTTTCTCAAAGAACCAGCTCTTGGTTTCATTGATTCTTTGAATTGTTTTATTTGTTTCTAATTGATTGATTTCAGCCCTGAGTTTGATTATTTCCAGCCGTCTGCTCCTTCTTGGTGTGTCTGCTTCTTCTTTTTCTAGGATTTTTAAGTGAGCCATTAAGTTGCTTGAATGCGCTGTCTCAAATTTCTTCTTGAAGGCACTTAGTGCTATGAACTTTCCTCTTAGCACTGCTTTCATTGTGTACCACAAGTTTGGGTATGTTGTGTCTTCATTTTCATTGAGTTCTAGGAAGATTTTAATTTCTTTCTTTATTTCTTCCCTGACCCAGCTGTCTTTTAGTAGCAAGTTGTTCAGTTTCCATGTATGTGTAGGCTTTTTGCTATTTCTGTTGTTACTGAGGTCCAGCTTTATTCCATGGGGATCAGACAGGATACAAGGGATTATTTCAATCTTCCTGTATTTGTTGAGGCTTGCTTTGTGACCAACTATGTGGTCTATTTTGGAGAAGGTTCCATGAGGTGCTGAGAAGAAGGTAAATTCTTTTGTGTTTGGGTGTAGGGTTCTGTAAATGTCTGTTAGGTCCATTTGATTCATTATCTCTGTTAGAGATATTGTTTCTTTGTTTAATTTCTGTTTTGTTGATCTGTCCTTTGTTGAGAGTGGGGTGTTGAAGTCTCCTACTATTAGTGTGTGGGGATCTATATATGTTTTAAGTTTTATCAATGTTTCTTTCACAAATGTGGGTGCCCTTGTATTTGGGGCATAGATGTTCAGGATTGTGATGTCTTCTTGGTGGAATTTTCCTTGATGAGTATGAAGTGTCCTTCCCCATCTCTTTTGATTAATTTTGGTTGAAAGACTATTTTATCAGATATTAGAATGGCTACTCCTGCTTGCTTCTTGGGTCCATTTGCTTGAAAAGCTGTCTTCCATCCCTTTACCCTCAGGAAGTGTCTATCTTTGTGTCTTAGGTGTGTTTCTTGTATACAACAGATTGCTGGGTTTTGTTTACATCCATTCTGTTAGTCTGTGTCTTTTTATTGGAGAATTAAGTCCATTGATATTGAGAGAGAGTAATGACCAGTGGCTGTTAAATCCTTTCACTTTGATGTTGGCTGTGGTCATATGGTTGTGTGCTTGGTTGCTTTTTTTGTTTTACTGAAGTGAGGTTATTTATTCCTTGTGTTTTCTTGAATGTAGCTAGCTTTCTTGGGTTTTATTTTCCCTTCCAGTGTCTTCTGTAGTGCTGGATTTGTTTGTAGGTATTGTTGAAATTTGTTTTTGTCATTGAATATCTTGTTTTCTCCGTCTATGAGGACTGAGAGTTTTGCAGGGTATAGTAGCCTGGGCTGACATCTGTGTTCTCTTAGGGTCTGCATGATATCTGTCCAGGCCCTTCTGGCTTTCATAGTCTCTGTTGAAAAGTCAGGTGTGATTCTAATGGGTTTGCCATTATATGTTACTTGGCCTTTTTCTCTTGCAGCTTTTAGTATTTTTCTTTGTTCTGTATACTTACAGTTTTGATTATTATGTGGCGGGAGGATTTTCTTTTCTGATCTACTTTATTGGGTGTTCTATAGGCCTCTTGTATTCTTATTGGCCTCTCCTTTAAGTTGGGGAAATTTTCTTCAATGATTTTGTTGAAAATCTATATATGTTTTAAGTTTTATCAATGTTTCTTTCACAAATGTGGGTGCCCTTGTATTTGGGGCATAGATGTTCAGGATTGTGATGTCTTCTTGGTGGAATTTTCCCTTGATGAGTATGAAGTGTCCTTCCCCATCTCTTTTGATTAATTTTGGTTGAAAGACTATTTTATCAGATATTAGAATGGCTACTCCTGCTTGCTTCTTGGGTCCATTTGCTTGAAAAGCTGTCTTCCATCCCTTTACCCTCAGGAAGTGTCTATCTTTGTGTCTTAGGTGTGTTTCTTGTATACAACAGATTGCTGGGTTTTGTTTACGCATCCATTCTGTTAGTCTGTGTCTTTTTATTGAGAATTAAGTCCATTGATATTGAGAGAGAGTAATGACCAGTGGCTGTTAAATCCTTTCACTTTGATGTTGGCTGTGGTCATATGGTTTGTGTGCTTGGTTGCTTTTTTGTTTTACTGAAGTGAGGTTATTTATTCCTTGTGTTTTCTTGAATGTAGCTAGCTTTCTTGGGTTTTATTTTCCCTTCCAGTGTCTTCTGTAGTGCTGGATTTGTTTGTAGGTATTGTTGAAATTTGTTTTTGTCATTGAATATCTTGTTTTCTCCGTCTATGAGGACTGAGAGTTTTGCAGGGTATAGTAGCCTGGGCTGACATCTGTGTTCTCTTAGGGTCTGCATGATATCTGTCCAGGCCCTTCTGGCTTTCATAGTCTCTGTTGAAAAGTCAGGTGTGATTCTAATGGGTTTGCCATTATATGTTACTTGGCCTTTTTCTCTTGCAGCTTTTAGTATTTTTTTCTTTGTTCTGTATACTTACAGTTTTGATTATTATGTGGCGGGAGGATTTTCTTTTCTGATCTACTTTATTGGGTGTTCTATAGGCCTCTTGTATTCTTATTGGCCTCTCCTTTAAGTTGGGGAAATTTTCTTCAATGATTTTGTTGAAAATATTTTCTGGGCAGGGAATCTTCTTTTTCCTCTATTCCTATTATTCTTAGGTTTTGTCTTTTATGTTGTCCTGAATTTCTTGGACCGTCTGTGTCAGGAATTTTTAGATTTATCATTTTCTTTGACAGATACATCTATTTCTTCCATTGTATCTTCCACACCTGAGATTCTTTCTTCCATTTCTTGTAGCCTATTGGTTATGCTAATCTCTGTGGTTCCTGCTTTTTCCCTAAGTTCTTTCTCTCCACAATTTCTTCCATTTTGTTTTTTTAATTTTTCCAATTCTATCTTCAGGTCTTGGGCTATTTTGTTGGTTTCCTTCCCCTGTCTGACTGTATTTTCATGTTTTTCCATCAATTCCTTCAGCTGTTTGTTTGAACAATCCACTGTTTCTTTTATTTCATTCAGTGATTTAAGCATTTCCTCTCTAAAGGCCATAGACTGTTTGGCTGCAGCTTCCTGTATTTCTTCACGGATGGCCATAATCTCCTTGTCTTTAATTTCCTCCATTTCTTTACGGATAGCCATGATCTGCTTGTTTTTAATTTCCTCCATTTCTTTACGGATAGCCATGATCTGCTTGTTTTTATCTTCCTCTAATTCTTTTCGTATTTCATTTGTTGCCTCTGTTATCATCTGCTTGAGCATAGATGTTAGGTCGTCTCCTTGAATTTCATTTAGGCTGGGGTGTCTAGGGCTATTTGCCCCTGGATAACTGGGTTCTCGAGATGCCATAATGCTCTGGCTTCTGTTGGTTGAACTTTTACGCTGTCCTCTACCCATTGGGCTATCTTAGTTGTTTGAATTTAGTTTCTGGTTGTTCCTGGACTCTTGTAGTGGAGAGAATCCCTTTGGCAGGAAGATGGTTTTTCCTGAAGGAAGCCTTCCCAGCCTTTTGGGTATAGTCCCTGGATGTCCGCTGTTTTTCAGGAGTTGCTACAGCTCACCTCAGGCCTAGAGACCTGGGTGGTACCTGTGGTCCTGATTAGTCAAGAGGGCTCTCCTCTCACCGGGTGAAGTCCTGGGGTCAGCTGCCCTCCTTCTGGGTTTCTTGCTGTAAATTTAGTGATCAGCTGCAGTAATCTGTGGCGGGTGAGTACTGCTGTGGTGTCTTGGGGCACTCAGTTCTGTCTGTTTGCAGTCTGCAGTCTTCTAGACTTTCCCTAGGTGGCCCCCGCAGCACGGTTTCTTCCTTCTCTGTGGGGTCCTCTCCAGACAGGGGTTCCCAGTCCCTGTTGTACTGGGGCGCACAGCTTGTCTGTACCGCTGAGGTGCGTGCAAAGCTCTCTGCACGGCAGGAGCTTGGCTGTGCTGGCGGCAGAGAGCTTCCTGGGAAAGACTGGGTTTCCTGCGATCAGACCCACAACCCTGCTTCCCCGTGGGGTCCCCCCGCGACTGGGACTCCCAGTCTCAAGTACCCTTGTGCCCACGGATCAGCCTGGGAAAGTTCTCCGTGTGGTCCTCTCCGGACAGAAGTACTGTGTACTGGGGCCTACAGCTTGTCTGTAAAAGCTCTCTGCGCGCGGCAGGAGTTCGGCTGTGATGGCGGCAGAGATTTTCCAGGGAGAGACTGGGTGACCTGCGATCAGATCCGCAACCCTGCTTCCCCGTGGGGTCCCCCCGCGACTAGGACTCCCAGTCTCAGGTACCCTTGTGCCCACGGATCAGCCTGGGAAAGTGGCTGGGACCTGCCCGCTTGCGGCTCCAGCCCGGAGACCCAAAGCCTGCGTTACCCGGGATTTCTTCCGGGTTCTGGCTGGGTAGCCGTGAGTGGACCCGACCGATTCCCACGCCGTGGGAGCCTCCCCTCACCTGGGAAACACGATCGATGTAGTTTCAGGGCCCGGAGTTCAGTCTCCTGGCCTCTGCCCGGAAAGTGCTGCCCTGCTGCTCAGATGCGCTGTTTTCCCGGCGCCGCCATCTTGGCTCCCCTCGTATTTATACTTTTAAGCATACATTCCAAAAGGTAGATGGCCAAAAATTTCACTCACTGGCACGTTTGGATTTTCATGTCCCGTAATTCTGGCATACATTTTAAAAATTTTATCACAGTTCTCATTTTAATTTGCTGAAGAGTTTTTACTAGTTTTAAAGCTACATGGACCCTCTGTGTGTACTACTGTTTCATGTTTAATATTTTATGAGATTTCTGCATGTGTGAACAAGTCTACATCTTTTCTCCCCTTGAGCTCTTTTTCTTTTGTTTGTTTTTTCTAATAAGATGTGATTGTTTTTGTCTTTTCTCTATCTTACTTTCTTATTATACATTATAGCCATCCTTGTTTTATATCAGGGTGAATTTAAACAGGATAGAAGGGGAGATGGGAAAGAGTTGCCAGGATTAGAGGAAGGGAAAACTTTAATCAGGGTGAATATATGAGTAAAGTGAGTATTTTGAAGAAAAAAAAAGAGGAGGAGGAGCAAGAAGAGAAGCAGGAGGAGGACAAAGGGATGAAGATGAAGATGATTATGAATATCAGGAACAAAGAAACAACAACAACTGGATAATTGCATCAAAAGAAATGTTAAATAGCCATGCACAAAAGATCCAGAATATCTAAAAAGTGCAAAAAATAATAATTTATGAATAATAGAAATAGAGGAAGAAGACAAAACTCACATCAAAATCCCAGAAATATTTTCTGCAAAATACTAGAATATATCCTTAACCTAATGAAGAAGGGGTAGCCTATAAAAGTACAAAAAGTATAGAAAACAACAAAGCCTACCAGAAAAGAAATTGTGCTCAGCACATAAAATCAAACCCTAAATGTAAAGAAAAGCATATTAAACAAAGAAGGTATATTAAAAGTTGCAAGTTAAAAAGACTAAGTTGCATATAAATTCAGGCTCATTAGAATAACTCCTGATCTCTCAAAAGAAATCCAAAACTGGAATGGCTGAGACAGATTATATATAATCTTTAAGGGATTCTTATTACTATATCCAGTAAACTTTCAATATGAATGGTGAAATAAAAATATATTGCACAATAAAACCAAATATGAGCAGTATCTCTGTAAAACTCCTTCACTACAGAAGCCAATCAAAACAAAACTCCTATCTAAAAATGTTAACCATACCCAATAAAACACAAAAAAATGAATAATCCCAAGCATCAAATAAAAATGCAAAACCCCCATACCATAACTACAAAATAAAGAGAAATAATAAAAATTGCTCATTGAAAACTCTCAACTTGGATGCTCAATTCTCCAGTAGAAAGACAGGAACTAACAGAATGGACTAGACAAAAAATGTCCATTCTTCTGCTGCACCTACTGAACACTCTTTATCATCTAGGTTGGAGAGCATCTCTGTGTAAAAGGATGGAAGGAGACAGTAGAAGAAATTGGACCAAAAAAGAAGTTTAGGGGAACTTTCTTTTATACAGTTCACACAAACAAATACAAGAAATTCTTGAGCCAATTTAAAAGAGAGTATGTACTGTACACACTGAATGAGGAGTTCCACCATTATCCATATGAAAGCGATGACAGGGCTGGTCCAGCACACATCTACACTCATGTTTACTGAAGCAAAGCTTACCGTGTGCTAAGATAGAATGGACTTGATTGTCCTGAATCACATGAGTGAAAAATATAACATTATTCAATTTTTTTATTCATGGAAAACATGTACTTTTGTTTTTTGAGATTTTTAATATAATCACATTATTTCTCGTTTCTCTGTCCTACCTACAAAATCTTTCATATATCCTCTTTTGGCTCTTTCAATTTCAAGTCTTGGGTTGCCAATAACTGCTATTACATGTATCATGCGTGTGCATGTGTGTGTGTGTGTGTGTTTGTGTGTGTGTGTGTGTGTGTGTGTATGAGAGAGCGAGAGAGAACATTTAACATTTCAAGAAAGGCAATCATTTTACTTTGAAATTGTGGATGAACTCAAAATGTGTCATCAAAAGTTAAGACCTGAGCTAGACACAGAAAGCAAACATTGTATGACTTCAGTCCTAATTGGGCTAAAAGAAGTCAGTACACTGAAATAATAACTGAATTGTCAGTATTAGTGCCTGAACATCAGGGTGTAGTGGCATGACTTGTCAAAGAACACATTTCAGTGACAAGAGGAATAATATAAAGAAATACTTCAGGGTGCGTGCATAAGAGATATTAATCATAGCTTACATTGTTTACTTGAGAAATATTCTGTGTATATTTTTTTAAATCTCAATAACCAAAATGTTATAATTCTGTGTGAGAGATATTAATTTATTTATATATTATTTATTCTTCCATTAATTTCCTTCCATTTTCATCCTCCTGAATTTTAAATGATCATTCTTTGCTCTTTTTCAAGCCACTTTTTTCGTAAACTTTTTTTACACACTTAACATACCAAAATTTGATTTGGGAAATATTTTACAATATTATAATACTAGGAATATATGACAAACCACTGAATTTAATCAAGGGTATTTATTATATATAGTATTACAGGAAAAAGGAAAATGAGTAGAGATCAAATACTATTCTTTCTAGTTGTTTTTAAGAGACAGTTGCCTGAGTCCAGCCATCTCAGGAAAAAAAAAAAAAAAAAAAAACACCTAATTTTTTTTTTTTTATTATTACAATTTATTCACTTTGTTTTCTGGCTGTAAGCCCCTCCTTCATCTTCCAACAGTTACAAACTACCTCCCTCTCCTACCCCTATACCCCTCTCCTAGTCCAATGATAGGGGAAGTCTTCCTTTCCAACTATCTTCTCATGTCTTACCAAGAATGGCTGCACCGTCTTCCTCTGTGGCCTGGCAAGGCTGCACCTTCCAGGAGTGGGTGATTAGGTAGCCTGCCACTGAGTTTATGTCAGAGACAGATGCTGTTACCCTTAATAGCGAACTCACATGGAAACTGAGATACTTATGAGCTACATCTGAGCAGGGGTTCTAAGTGTTCTTCATGCATGGTCCTTGGTTGGAACAGGACCCCCAGGGCCCATATTTTTTGACTCAATTAGCCTCCTTGTGGAGGACCTCTCCCATCCAGGTCTTTCTATCTCCTAAATCCTCCATATTAGTCCATGCTTTCTGCCCAAAGTTTGGCTATGAGTCTAATCATCTACTTTAATACCCTGCTAAGTAGATTCTTTCAGAGGCCCTCTGTGGTAGGTTACTGCCCTGTTCCCTGTCTTCTCCCATTACTGATGTCTATCCCATTTTTGCCCTTCTAAATGAGGATTAAGCATCTTCACTAGGGTTTTTCCTGTTGTTTAGATCCTTTGGGACTATAGTTTTTAGTATTTTAATCCTACTTTATTTGACTGATATCCACATATAAGTGAGTATATACCATGAGTGTCTTTCTGCTTCTGGATACCTCACTCAGAGTGATCTTTTCTAGTTGCATCCATTTGCCTGCTGATTTCCTTGTTTTTAATTGATAAATAATATTGCATTGTATAAATGTGCCACAATTTATGTGTCTATTCCTCAGTTTGGGGAAATCTAAGTTGTTTCCAGATTCTGGGTATTATCAATAAAGCTGTTATGAGTAGAGTTGAGCAAATGTCCTTGTTGTATGGTTGATAATCTTCTGAATATATGCCCAGGCTTGGTATAACTGAATATTCTAGTACCACTATTCATAATTTTCTTAGAAAGCACCAGATTGATTTCCAAAGTGGTTGTACAATTTTATATTCCCACCAGCAATGAAGGAGGGTTCACTTTTCTCCACATCAAGTCCATTGCAGATGATGTGATAGTACACATGAATGACCCTAAAAATTCAACCAGGGAACTCCTACATCTGATAAACACCTTCAGCAAAATGGCTGGATACAAAATTAAATTATAAAATCTGAAGCTCTCCTGTATATAAAAGACAAATGGGCTCAGAAAGAAATTAGGGAAACAAAACCCCTTCGCAAAAGCCACACATAATATAAAGTACCTTGGTGTGACTCTAATCAAGCAAGTGAATGACTTGTATGAAAAAAAGAACTTCAAGGAAGATATCAGAAGATCTCCCATGCTCCAGGACTGGTAGGATTAACATAGTAAAAATGGCCACTCTACCAAAAGAAATCTACAGACTTAATGCAATTCCAATCAAAATACCTACACTACTCTTTACAGACCTTGAAATTCTCAGCTTCATATGGAAAAAAAAAAAAAAAACCCAGAATTGATAAAAACATGCCTGTACAATAAAAGATTTTCTGGAGTATCTTCATTTGAGATCTCAAGTAGTACTATAGTGCAACAGTAATAAAAAATGGCATGGTAATGGCACCTGTACTTTAAATCTTAAAGGGGTGTGCATCTACTCATTAATCATTTTTATTAAATCATATCAAGAAGCTGAGGGAAAAACAAATATAGGGAAATCAACTGCTGTCTCAGTTTTAGACCCAGTTTGAAGGTCTAATGCTTCCTTGGGCTATTGTTTCAGCTCATCAACCTTAAAACATCCATGGCTTTACTATTAATAGTGTACTTTTCTTAACTTTAAATTGTTCTCTAAGATTTTTTACATCAGAGCCATCAGCAAAAACATCTTCCCTGACCTTGTTAAACAATCTATTTTTCCAAATTCTTTCTAAGTATAATGGTCATTGCTAACAATCTACATCTATGGCTCCTTTCAAGGGCAGTGGTTAATTCATTAATCAGCTCCAGTAAACATGTGAAATGAGATCAAGCATTGTTAATTTGAAATGCCAGTGATATTGCCCAGTGATGGGCTAGAAGCCTCTGTAGAGTCATACAACTCATGTTATGAGGTACATGGGCATCATAAGGGCAACAAGCAGATATATGCTACAAGAGAGCACAAAGTCCTCAGCAAAATCAGTTCTTGGGATTATGCTTCTCCAAGACAAACTCATCATGCCTATGCTCACAGGGAGCCACATTCTATGAGTTCTACAGCTGTTTTACTGTTGCTCCTGCATGGCTCTTGACAGGAAGAGGTAGCCAAAATAGTTTGCCTATGGATGAGTGAGGGGGGGGAGTGAGGTTAGCTCAGGCCCTGGGAAGGAGAATTCAGGGTAATTCATGGAATGTGCTAGCCTGGAGGACCAGATAACATGGATAGACTGAAGGATTGCTGGGAGAAAATGGCAGGTAGTTTTGACTTGAGATGTTAACTATGAAACTCTGCCATTAGTTCCAGGTTCAAATCCTACTTCTATGGTAACATAATCTTCAGAGAGAGAAGCATGTTCTCCATTGGATAATGATTAGCAAGTGAGCCCACAGGGAAGAAAGGTGGCAAAGACAAAGATTCTGTTTTTCTTTTCTTTGTATATATCTTCTTTCTTTTCTTTGAAGGAGGGTGGTTACCCAAACTGGACTCAAATTTTTGCTCTTTTGTTTTGTTTTTCTTACTATTTTTTTATTTTATTAATTGTTTTTATTTTTCACAATTTATTCATTATATATGCTGATTGAAGGTCACTCTGTCAACTTCTACTGGTCCGACCCTCTCTCCATCTTCCCCCATCCCCTTTCCTAGTCCACCCAAAAAGGGAGTTCCTCTCCTTTGCCATCCACCAATACATTATCAGAACAGTACACAGCTATTAAAAACAGAGAAATAAAATTTCTGCTCTTATTTCTTTTCCATAGGCCACTGTACTCACCTCAGAAGATTTCATACCATGAAGCTTGCCCTCAACCTTACCGTGAATAAAACACTAAGTATAACTCATTTTAAAGAGTCCTACTCCAAGACACTGTTGATTGACCATCTCACATCCAGAAACATGTGAACTTTGAAATGCTATGATGTCTGAAACATTTTATCACAGGCATTTCAGAGAATGTGATTCTCTTGCTACCTGGATGGCTGTTTCCCACCAGCCCAGGAAGGCATAAGGGGCAGAAGATGATTAGCATAAAGCTTGGAAAGCCCGCAAGCATAACTGTGGTCAGCCACCCTGGGAACCACCTTAGAAAGTAGGTTCAACTTTAATTCCAGAAAACAGAAAACAGAGGCTTATATCCCTTGGGGAGTGCCTGGGATGCTCCAAGCATAGGTGTAGATAATTGTTTAATGCTAGGCAATTCAAGGATGCTTGATTTGCATTAAACAGCACATTCCTATTATATGAATAAGAAGAAGGACACAGATCCAAATTATCCTATATTTGAAGGGAGGGGAGAGTTATCAGTGATCTGTGTCAAAGGCCATCTATCAAATTTGATTGGTGGTGTCTATGTCTAAAGACACTCTCTAGATGAAGTCAGGCAGAGAAAACTCACCCTTGACAAGGTTAAACATCTAGGCCAGAATCAGGCTCATACATGGAAAAGAAAGCCTCCTCCCTCATATCTCAAAATTCAGTGTGGGTTGTGATGTTTTCAATAGAACCCTGGAACAATAGGTATGTGAACAAAAGAAACTCCTACAGGCTACCACTTTTATATTCTCTCAGAGAATTTCCTGGCTGTGGTTAGTTCACCATTCCCTACATATTCATCCACTGGACTAAAAGTTTCTTGTGTAAAGTGAGGCAATTGAAAACAATAAATGTTGAGAATCAGGTTTATCAATAAGTCTTCCCTAAACACATTATATAATATTTTTGCATGTAATTGATATTTACCATTCATTGTATTCTTTTTAAAAATAAGTTTATTTACTTTAAATTCCAATCATAACCCCCTCCCTTCTCTCCTCCAGTACTACCCTCCATTCCTATTGCACCCTATCCCCTTCCCCTTCTCCTTCAGAAAAGGGAGGTCATTTCCACTGAGCTAGTTTTTCAGTTCTGTTGGATCTCAGTGGACCAAAGAACACAAAGGCCTTTCCACATTGCTTATAGTCACAGAATTCTCTCCAGTAAGGATACTTTTATGATGATGATGACTCTAGATTTGTGCAAGTCCTCACCATTTTAACACATTCATCAGTTCTCTCCAGTATGAATCCTTTCATGATGATGAAGATTATACAAATATGGAATGGTTTCACCATGTTAAAAGCATTATAGGCTTTCTGTCCATTAGGATTTCTTTCATTAGTGTGAAGTTGATTCTGAAGTACAAAAGTTTTTTCACATTGGTTACAGTCAGACAGCTTCTTTCCAGTATGTTTTCTTTTATGTATTAGGAAATGCTATGTGCAAAGGCTTTGCCACACAGTTAATTCATATGGTTTCCCTCCAGAATGTGTTCTTGTCTTAGGAGATGATTGTTAAATGCAAAGGTTTTATCACACTAATTATCCTCACCAGGTTTCTCTCCTGTGTGTTTTTCCTGTTTTCGGAGATTACTCTGCTGTGCAAAGACTTTATCCCGTTGGGTATATTCATAAGGTTTCTTTCCAGTGTGTGTTCTTTTATGGCTTATGAGATGATGACTGTTTTTTGTGCAAAGGCTTTACCACACTCATTACATTCATAAGGTTTCTCTCCAGTGTGTGTTCTTTTATGGCTTAAGAGAGTACTGTTTTCTGCAAAGGCTTTGCCACATTCATAAGGTTTGACATTCATGAGATTACTGTTTTTTTCTCCAGTGTTACATTCATAAGGTTTTGTGTTCTTTTATGCCGTATGAGAGTACTGTGTTGTGCAAAGGCTTTATCACACTGATTACATTCATGAGGTTTCTCTCCAGTGTGTGTTCTTTTATGGATTAAGAGATGACTCTTTTCTGCAAAGGCTTTACCACACTGGTTACATTCATAGGGTTTTTCTCCAGTGTGTGTTCTTTTATGGTTTATGAGATTACTGTTTTGTGCAAAGGCTTTACCACACTGGTTACATTCATAAGGTTTCTCTCCAGTGTGTGTTCTTTTATGGTTTATGAGATGACTGTTTTGTGCAAAGGCTTTACCACACTGGTTTTACATTCATAAGGTTTCTCTCCAGTGTGTGTTCTTTTATGTTCTTTTAGAGATTACTGTTTTCTTTTTTGCAAAGGCTTTACCACACTGATTACATTCATGGGGTTTTTCTGTGTGTGTTCTTTTATGGTTTATGAGATGACTGTTTTCTGCAAAGGCTTTACCACACTGGTTACATTCCAGTGTGTGTTCTTTTATGGTTTATGAGATGACTGTTTTTTGCAAAGGCTTTACCACACTGGTTACATTCATAAGGTTTCTCTCCAGTGTGTGATTGGGATTGTTTTTTCAAAGGCTTTACCACATTGATTACATTTGTAAGACTTCTCTCCTTGTGTGTTCTTTTATGCCATATGAGAACAGTGATATAGGAGAAGGCTTTACCACATAGAGTGCATTTAAAGGGTTTCTCTCCAGTATGACTGTATTCATGCCTGCAAAGAAAATTGGCACATGTGAAAGATTTACTACAGTGATTTCATTACACTAATAAATATATTTATCTATATGAATTAATTTCATAATTTGGTCTAATGGTAAAGAAGAATCAAATTTTAAAGTTTTATCACTTTATTTACTTTCACAGTATTCACCTTCTTTATGGGTATTTTTTAAGATCCCTGTGATGGTAAGAGCATTTGTTATGTGGATCACTTTTATAGCATCATTTTTCTATATGAGGTTTTCTCCTATATATGAAGAGTATTGTAAGAATACAGAGTTTTACCACAGCAATCCCATTCACAAATTTTTGTACTGTATGAATGATACTTCATTTGCAAAGTGAGCCAAGACAAGCAGAAGTTCCAAATTCCTAGTCTTCATGGGTATTTTCAGCAATATGAGTTTGCTGATGAATTCTCAGTGAAGTTGCAAAACCAATTAACACTAACCATTTATCACATTCAGAAAATGCACAAATGTACTCACAGTGGGGACTACTATCAAATCAATTGTTCTTGGAGAAAGACAGGGACACTGCTTCTTTCAATAACCCTATGCTCATGTGTCTTAGAATCATTTTGACATATGATATACCAGTTTAATTTACAAAAATAATAAAGATTCCCATATTGAATTAACACAGTTTGTTTTTGTTCATCATAGACATGTCATATAGGGATTAAGGTTTCTCCACAACAATATTCTTGATTCTCATAAGCTGCTCCTTTGACTAAACTTTACAATGTTACTGCACGAAAATTAGTAACACTGGATCTACTATGTAATTTTTGCTTATTAGAAGGTTTTGGACACATACTAATCACCAATTCAGTGTGTATACCTCTTACAATATCTGAGTAGATAGAATGATACTAAACAGATTGGCAGTTTAAGTCAGTAGGTGTAATGTCCATATGATTCAAATGGTATTTTTGTTACAATATTATTTTATTTTCTTCTATCTTAGGGGAGTGCCTTGTAAACACAAATCAGATACCTGACATTGAAGTACATGGAATTATGAGATTTTAATGATCATCAATACACTTAAAGCAGTGCTGTTTTTACACTGTTGCTTTTCTTTTAAACTTCCAGGACACAGCCATGTGCTGTGGTATATGCCTTCAATTCCAGCACTTGTGGAGGAAGAAGCAGGCAGATATGTGTGATTTTGAGGTCAGGCTGGTCTAACAAGCAAGTCTAAGTAAGTCACAGATACCCAGAAAAAAAAATCTATTTCAAAAACAGAAAATAAAAAGCAGCCAATAAACAAACAAACAAAAAACACCAAACTTCCAGGACACATTAAAATTTAAGATTTATATCTGTATCAACATGCACATAAAGTTACCTTTTATTACTTGTAGAACTTTGAAAATGTTCTTCAATATTATGGTCATCCCAATTGTAGCCTAAAATATAGTATGAGAAAATATATATTATTGGAAATATCATGTTATTATTAAGGCAAAACTTAAATCACTATCTTCTGTGACCCTTAGAACCATGCCTGATTATTTTTACCTCATTCCTCTTTATTGTCTCTTTATTTTAAAAGTGAAAGAAAAATTGCAGTCTTACCTATAGCAGTGAGGTTTTCACAGGTCTCTAGCATCACATCTTTGTAGAGTTGCTTCTGGGAAGGTTCCAGCAAGGCCCACTCTTCTTGGCTGAATTTCACATGCACATCATTGAAGGTCACTGAATTCTAAAATATGCCATACATTTGTACAACAGAAACAGTGGCAACAATATAATTTATACTTCATTGTCAATATAATCATATAATTCTACTGCTTCTTCAATTTATTTTCTGACACAGAAGTGCGAATGTTATACAGTTGTGTGCTGTGCGTGATGTGAAGTAGGGGAGATGAAAAAGCCTAAAGGTTAAATTGAAAAAAAAAAAAAAAAAAAAAAAAAGGCGTGCTTAAAAAACCTGTGTTTCATCAGTTTGTAAGACATGAATATAAAATAGCCTTTGGTTGGGTTCTTGAGCAATCTATGAATCATCTTCAGTTACTTGGGTGAGTAGGTCAGGATACTGTCATGAGACAGGTGGAAGGACAATACACAGTCACGATATTTTATATAGCAATAAATGAGATGTGTTGATCAGGGGACACTGAACAGATGGGTAACATCAGTCAAAAGACAACATGGTACTGAATATTATGTTTTGACCAGGGCTCAGGGATGTGGCATATGAGAATGTGAAGAGGGGGGCTCATATATTTGTGGAAGGGAAAGTGGACTACAGTGAATACATGGATAAAAATAATGTGAGTGGCAAGCAACAACAATCATAGCCAATAACATCATATTTCTGAGTGACCAGACAAAAGAAAAGGAATAGAACACATTGTTTTGTATATCCTCCTTACTAAATAATGTAGTCTACAGATTAAAAATAAAGATTAAAACTTTTCTATTAAAAAAGAAGTGTTGATGTTATCACTAAATCATTTTAGAAGAAAACGGAATAACAAGTTTTAACTGTATCATATCTGAACTTTTTGAAGAGGATATAGCTTTGGAATAGACATGGCAATTAATGTGGACAAAGACAAACAGAGAGAAGAGTGTGAAATAGAGAGACAGAGATATAGAGACAGAGACACAGAGAGAGAGAAATTAACAGATGAACAATACTAAGTACAGATCAGAGAAATTTATTAACAGTTACTAACTACAAAAAATGGTGGACAAGCTGGGTGTATTCTGTCATGCCTTCAATTCCATCACTCAGGAGGCAGACGCATGTGTATCTTATTGAACTGGATGTCAGCATTATCTATTCAAAGAGTTGTAGGACAGCCAGACATATATAGTAAGACAGAGCCTCCCCTAAAAGTCAATCAAACAAACACAAAATATTAAAAGAACTCAGAGGTCTTTACTGAAGCTTCTACAAGTAATTATACATTCACTCCTGTTGTATATTTATTCTCCAGAAATCTGCACTGCCCCAGCTTAAACTGTAACTTCAATGATATCTTACTAAAAGGGAATGCATGTTTAAACAGCTTAAAATAGAAAGATGAAAATATTAACAATGTAAATGCTGATCATAAATAAGCAACATAAAACAGGACAGATGGCTCAGCAGTGAGAAGTTCTTGCTGCTTTTTCAAATAATTGGGCTCAATTGTCAGTGATTACCTGGGACCCACTACTATCAATTGCTATAAGTTCATGAGTTCTGAACGCATCTTTGGACTAATGTGATGATCAGGCACACAAGAGGTTCATATTCATACATACAATCAAAATACTCATATTCAGTAAAAATTAAAAAGATCCCAGATGGCAGGGCTGATTGCATACTGTAACTAATCAGCATTGTAGCAGAGACTGTACAGTGACAAATAGTTGGAACTGTTGGCCCCCAAACACCATTGACTGTGTTTACCAGGTGATAAGAAACCCAATGATGAGAAAAACAATTGGGTTCAACCTCAAAGCACCCAGCTAATCCCTGGAAAATTTCCTGGGCTATTGGGGCAGGAGTAAGGTTTTCAAGCAAATATACCCAAGAAGCATGTCCTGATCACCTTCCCAGGCTGAACTGCACACCCCAGGTCAACAGAGACTGGGAGTCCCAGTCTCAAGAAAACCCCACAGGGAAGGGAGCAAGTGGGACTGACCGAATGTCACCCAGTCTATCCCTGGAAAAGGTCCTGTAGACCTGTGGGTGCACAGCAGCCAGCCCTGAGTGGGGCTCCAGCCACCAGCCCCACACACATGACTCTCCATCACAGACAGAACTGTGTGCACCAGGTCACTAGAGGCTGGGTTTCTCTGTTGGGAGAAATCCCCACAGGGAGGGAAACAGCAGGTCCCAGCTTAGAGCACTCATCTGACCCCACCACCACCACTATCACCACCACATATGGGAATATTCTTGGGAAAAGTTCTCATGTTCCTGTCCAGTCACCAGCTTGGAGCCACCATTCGCAAGCAAGTGCCTATGCACTCTACACGCCCCCCCAACAGTACAGACTGGGTCTTCCTGTTGGGAGAAAACCCAAAGGTGGGGGAAATATCTGGCCCTACCTCAGGACACCTAGCTCCAGAAAAGTTTTTGGTTATCCACAGGCTCCAGACTCTAGCCTCTTGCTGCACACATGAGAGTGGTGCTTATGTGCCACTGATTACCACTTGGGTACTGGGGAAGAAAGCTCCAAACTCAGACCTCCAGAAGCCTGGGTTCCCTGAGATCAATCTTCAGATACTGCCCCAAGGGACAACCAATTTTTCCTAACTAAACTGACCAAACCATGGGGCACCCAGGTTACAGCAGCACTCTCTAAATTTACAGAAAGAAACCCAGCAGCAGGGCAGCTGTCTCCAGGACTTCTCTGGATGAGAGGATAGCCCCCCCTTTACTAACAAAGGCCACAATTAGTACTCAGGTCTGTGTACCTGAGGTGAGCTGTGGCAATTCCTGAAAAGCACCTGCCATTCAGTGACCATACCCACAAAGCTGAGGAGGCCTCCTTTGGGAAAAATCATCTTCCTGCCAACAGGATTCTCCCCACCACAGGATTCCAGGAAGCACCAGAAACTAACACCCAACACCTAAGATAGCCAAATGGGTAGAGACAAGTGTAAAAGCTCAACCAACAAAAGACAGAGCAATATGGCATCTCCAGAACCCAGTTATTCAGGGGCAAGCAGCCCTGGACACACCAGGGTAAATGAAATTCAAGAAGATGACCTTACATCTGTGCTTATGAAAAGGATAATAGAGGAAAAAATAAACTGCGTAAAGACCTAGATGAAGACAAAGTCAAACAGATTATTGCCATTTGCAAAGAAATGGAGGAAGATAAAGTCAAACAGATTATTGCCATTGTTAAAGAAATACAGGAAGTTGCAACCAAACAATTTGTGGCCTTTAGAGAGGAAATATTTAAATCACTGAAAGATATTAAAGAAACAGAGGATTGTTCGAACAAACAGCTGAAGGAATTGAAGGAAAATACAGTCAGAGAAGTGAAGGAAATCAATAAAATGGCTTAAGATCTGAAAAGAGAATTGGAAAAAAATTAAAGAAAACACAAGTGGAGGAAACTGTGGAGAGAAATAACTTAGGGAGGAAAAGAGGAACTACAGAGGTAAGCATAAGCAATAGACTACGAGAGATGGAAGAAAGAATCTTAGGTGTGGAAGACACAATGGAAGAAATAGATGTAGCTATCAAAGAAAATGTTAAATCTAAAAAATTCCTGACATAGTCCATCCAAGACAACATGAAAACCTAAAAATAATAGGAATAGAGGAAAAAGAAGATTCCCTCCTCCAAGGCCCAGAAAATATTTTCAACAAAATCATAGAAGAAAATTTCCCTAACTTAAAAGAGAGGTCTATAAGACTACAAGAGGCCCACAGAACACCCAATAAATTAGACCAGAATAGAAAATCCTCCCACCACATAATAAACAGTAAGTATACAGAACAAAGAAAAAATACTAAAAGCTGCAAAGGAAAAAGGCGAAGTAACATATAATGGCAAACCAATCAGAATCACACCTGACTTCTCAACAGAGCCTATGAAAGCCAGAAGGTACTGAACAGATATCATGCAGACCCTAAGAGAACATAGATGTCCACCCTGGCTACTATACCCAGAAAAAGTCTCAGTCATCATAGATGGAGCAAACAAGATATTTAATGACAAAGACAAATTTAAGCAATACCTACACACAATCCAGAGGTACAGAAGCTCCTAGAAGGAAAACTACAATCCAGGAAAGCTAACTACATTCAGGAAAACACAGGAAAGAAATAATGTCATTACAGCCAAACTAAAAGTAACCAAGCACACAAACACACTACCACAAGCAACATCAAAATAAAAGGAACTAACAGCCACTGATCATTAATTTTCCTCAACATCAATGGACTTAATCCTCCAATAAAGACACAGACTATCAGGATGGATATGTAAACAAGACCCAACAATCTGTTGCATACAAGAAACACATCTAAGTCACAAAGATAGACATTACCTGAGAGTAAAAAGCTGGAAGGTTCCAAGCAAATGGACCCAAGAAACATGCAGGAGTAGCCATTTTAATATCTAATAAAGTAGATTTTCAACCAAAATTAATCAAAAGACATGAGGAAGGTCATTTCATACTCATCAACGGAAAATTCCGCCATGAAGAAATCACAATTCTGAACATCTATGCTCCAAATACAAAGGTACCCATGTTTGTAAAAAAAACATTAATAAAACCTAAACCGCACACAAATCCCATACATTACTACTGGGAAACTTCAACACCCCACTCTCAACAAAGGACAGGTTAACAACAGAAATTAAACAAAGAAAAAATATCTCTAATAAAGGTCATGTATCAAATGGACCTAACAGATATCTACAGAATCTTACACCCAAAGAAAAAAGAATTTACCTTCTTCTCAGCACCTCATGGAACCTTCTCCAAAATAAACCATATCATTGGTCACAAAGTGAGTCTCAACGGATATAAGAAGATTGAAATAATGCCTTGTATCCTATCAAATTACCATGGACTAAAGCTGGACCTCAACAACAACAGAAATAGCAAAAAGCCTACACTCACATGGAAACTGAACAACTCACTACTAAATGACAGCTGGGTCAGGGAAGAAATAAAGAAAGAAATTAAAGTTTTCCTAGGATTCAATGGAAATGAAGACACAACATAACCAAACTTATGGGACACAATGAAAGCAGTGCTAAGACGAAAGTTCATAGCACTAAGTGCCTTCAAGAAGAAATTTATAACATCTCATAAAATCAACTTAATTGCTCACCTAAAATCCCTAGAAAAAAGAAGCAGACACACCAAAAAGGAGTAGAATAATCAAACTCAGGGCTAAAATCAATAAATTAGAAACAAATAAAACAATTCAAAGAATTAATGAAACCAAGAGAGAGTTCTCTGAGAAAATCAAGATAGACAAACCATTAGCCAAAATAACTAAAAGGCAGAGACACACTATCCAAATTAACAAAATCAGAAATGAAAAGGAGGAGAAAACAAAAGACACTAAGGAAATCCAAACAATCTTAGGACTTACTTCAACAGTATATATGCCAAAAAAATTGAAAAGTTCTAAATAAAATGGACAATTTTCTTGATCTATTCCACTTAACAAAGCTTAATCAAGACCAGGTAAATCAATAAAATAGTCTTGTATCCACCAAGGAAATAGAAGCATTCATCAAAAGTCTCTAATCCACCAAAGCTCAGGGACAGATGGTTTCAGTGCAGAATTCTACCAGACCTTCAAAGAAGAGGTAACTCCAGCTCTCTTCAATCTATTCCACAAAATAGAAACAGAAGTAACACTACGAAAATCAATCATTGAAGCCACAGTTACCTTGTAACCTAAACCAAGAAAGACCCAACAAAGAAAGGTAATTTCAGGCCAATCTCCATTATGAACATTGATGCAAAAATACTCAACAAAATACTTTGCAAACCCAATACAAGAACACATCAAAGATATCATCCACTATGACCAAGTAGGCTTCATGCTAGGTATGCAGGGGTGGTTCAATATACAAAAATCCATCGCTATAATCCACCATATTAACAAATTGAAGAAAAAAAAAAAAACACATGATAATCTCCTTAGATGCTGAAAAAGCATTTGAAAAAAATCCAGCATCCATTCATGTTTAAAGTATTGGAGAGATCAGGGATACAGGGCACATACCTAAACATAGTAAAGGCAATACACAGCAAGCCTATAGCCAACATCAAGCTAAACGGAGAGAAACTTACAGCAATCCCACTGAATTCAGGGACAAGGCAAGGCTGCCCACTCTCTCCATATCTCTTCAACATAGTTCTTGAAGTCCTTGCTAGAACAATAAGACAATTAAAGGAGATCAAAAGGATACAAATTGGAAAGGAGGAAGTCAAAGTATCACTATTTGCAGATGATATGAAAGTATACCTGAGTAACTCCAAAATTTCTACCACGAAACTTCTACAGCTGATAAGCACCTTCATCAAAGTGGCTGGAAACAAAATTAACTCAAAAAAATTCAGTAGTCCTTCTGTATACAAGAGATGAAAGGACTGAGAAAGAAATTAGGGAAACAACACCCTTCACAATAACAAAAAAGACACAAAGTACCTTGCTGTGACCATAACCAAGCAAGTCAAAGACTTGTATGAAAAAAATTTCAAGTCTCTAAAGAAAGAATTAGAAGAAGATATGAGAAGATGGAACTATCTCCCATGCTCATGGCTTAGCAGGATTAACATAATAAAAATGGACATCTTACCGAAAGCAATCTACAGATTCAATGCAATTTCCATTAAAATACAACAGAAAAAAAAACATAATGTATCCTGATGTTATCCTCAACAAGCCAGTGAAAAATATATATATATATATATATATATATATATATATATATATATATATATATAAAAAAACAACTTCAAACCTTGAAACAACTACAAACCTTGAAAGAAAAATTCTGAACTTCATATGGGATGCAATGAAAGCTGTCCTAAGAGGAGTTTTAATAGCACTAAAGGCCTTCATACACTATTGGAGACATCCCATACAAACAACTTCTTGGCACACCTGAAAGCCCCAGGAAAAAAGAATCAGACACACCCAACAGGAATAGACCACTGGGAATGACCAAACTCAGGGCTGAAATCAATAAATTAGAAACAAAGAGAATAATTCAAAGAATCGATGAAACCAAGAGCTAGTTCTTTGAGAAAAAAAAAAAAAAAAAAAAAAAAAAAACATAGACAAACTCTTAGCCAAACTAAGTAAATGGCAGAAAGACACTATCCAAATCAACAAAATCTGAAAGGAAGAAATATAACAGATACTTAGAAAATCCAAAGAACCACTAACTCTTATGTCAAAAGTCTATATGCCACAAAATATGAAAATCTAAATGAAATATACAATTATCTTTAGATTCCACTCAGCAAAGTTGAATCAACATCAGGTAAAGCTATTAAATAGTCTGAAACTGCCTAAGGGAATAGAAGGAGCCATCAAAATACTCCCAACCAAAAAAAGCCCAGGGCCAGATGATTTCAGAGCAGAATTTTACAAGAACTTCAAAGAAGAGCGAATACTGATATTCTTCAAATTATAATACAGAAATGGATGCAACATGACCAAACTCCTTTCATAAGACCACAGTCACCTTGATAAATCCTCAAAGATCCTCCAAGAGAAAGAGAACTTCAGACCAATCTCTTTTATGAACAATGATGCAGAAATACTCAATAAATACTCACAAACCAAATCCAAGAACATATCAAAGATATCATTCACCATGACCAAGTAGGCTTCATCCCAGGCATGCAGGGGTGGTTAAGTATATGGAATCCATCAATGTAATCCACCATATAAACAAATCAAAAAAAAAAAAATAGGATCATTTTCTTAGATGCTGAAAAAGCATTTGACAATATGCAACAGTTATTCTTGTTTAAAGTCTTGGAGAGACTGGGAACAAAGTCACATATCTAAAAATAGTAAAGAAAATGTAAAGAAACATCATAGCTAACATCAAACTAAATGAAAAGAAAGTTAAATCAATTCCATGGAACTTGGGGACAAGACAAGGCTACACACTCTCTACCAATCTCTTCAATACAGTACTCAAAGTTCTATCTAGGGCAATAAGACAACTAAAGGAGATCAAGGGAACACAAATTGTTATGGAAGAAATCAAATATCACTATTCACAGAAGATATGACAGTATACAAAAATGACCCCAAAAATTCTACTATAGGGAACTCCTACAGTTGAAAAACACTTCAGCAAAATGGCTGGATATAAAGTTAACTAAAAAAATTCAGTAGCACTCCTATATACAAAAGACAAATAGACTGAGAAAGAATTAGGAAAATAACACCCTGCACAATAGCCAGGAAAAAAATAATATATATCTTGATGTTATCCTCAACAAGCCAGTGAAAAACCTATATGAAAAAAAAAAAAAACTTCAAGTCTCTGAAGAAATAAGTTGAAAAAGATACCAGAAGATAGAAATATCTCTGATGCTCATGGATCAGTAGGATCAACATAGGAAAAATTGCCATCGTACCAAAAACAATCTACAGATTCAATGATATTCCCATCAAAATATCAACACAATTCCTTAAGGAACTTGAAAAAAACAATTCTCAGCTTCATATGGAAAAATAAAAAAAAAAAAGCCAGAATAACTAAAACAATCCTGTACAATAGCAGATCTTCAGTAGGTATCACCATTCTTCATCTCAAGCTCTATTATAAATAAATAGTAATAAAAACTGCATGGTACTGTAATAAAAACTATCAGTGGATCAATGGAATTGAAGTGAAGACCCATAAATAAACCCACACACCTATGGCCACTTGATTTTTGACAAAGAAGCCAAAACCATGCAATGGAAAAAGGACAGCATCTTCAACAAATGGTGCTGGTCTAACCTGAAGTTTATATGTGGAAAAATGAAAATAGATCCATATTTATCACCCTGCACTAAACTGCAGTCCAAGTTGTTCAAAGACCTCAACATAAAACCAGATACACTAAATCTGTTAGAAAAAAAAATGGGAAAGATCCTCGATCTCATTGGCATAGAAGGTAACTTCCTCAACAGAACACCAAGAACACTTGCTCTAAGATCAAGAATTAATAAATAGGATCTCATGAAACAAAAAGCTTCTATGAAGCAAAGAACTCTGTAAATAGAACAAAATGACAGCCTACAGCCTGACAAAAGATCTTCACCAACCCTTCATACAACAGAGAGGGCTAATAAACAAGATATATAAAGAGTTCAAGAAATTAAATTCCAGCAATCCAAATAATCCACTTTAAAACTGGGGTACAGAACTAAACAGAGATTTCTCCACAGAGGAATATCAAATGGTAGACATTAAATGCTCAATATCTGTAGTCATAATGGAAATGCAAATGGCATTCCATCTTAAACCCATCATGGATAATGTCAAATGCTGAAGTGACAGCAAGCTAGTGAGAATGTGGATAAAGAGGAATATTCCTCCATTGCTGGTGGGAGTGCAAATTTATACAACCACTTTAGAAATCAATCTGATGCTTTCTCAGACAATTGGAAATAGTGTTACTTCAAGACCCAGCTCTACCATTCCTGGGCATATAACAAAAAGATGCTCCACCATTCAACAAAGATATTTGCTCAACTATGTTCATAGCATCTATGTTCATAATAGCCAGAATAGGGAAACAAACTACATGTCTCTCAAACGAACCATTGTTTTACAGAAACTGTGGTACATTTACACAGTGCAATGCTACTCGGGTATTTAAAAAAGAAAAAAGGAAACCATGAAATTTTCAGGCAAGTGATGGAATTAGAAATGATCATCCTAAGTGAGTTATTCCAAAATCAGAAAGACATGCACAATATATACTCATTTATAAATGGATAATGGCCATAATATAGGATAAACATACTACAATCTACAGACCTAAAGGAGTTAAATAAAAAGGAGGACCCTATGGAGGATGGTCAATTCTTATTCAAAAGGGCAAATATAATTGACACCAGAAGTGATAGAGTGATAGAGGAGAGGGAATATATATATATGATATATATATATATATATATATATATATATATATATATATATATATATATATATATATATATATATATATATATATATAGATATATATTCTCTGAAAGACTCTACCCAGCAGGGGTTCAAAGCAGATGCTAAGACTCACAGGAAATCATAGGAAAGAGTGGGGAGATAGAATGTAGAAAGACCCAGAGCTGGCAGGACCTCCATAAGAAGACCAACAAGGACAACAAATCTGGGCCCATGGGACTTGGAGAGACTGATGTACCCACCAAAGACCATTCATGAAGAGGACCCAGACTGCTGCTCAAATGTAGCTGATAGGCAGCTCAGTCTCCATGTGGGATCCATAGTAAGGGGAGAAGGTGCTGGCTCTGACTTGGACTCTGTTGTCTGCTATTTGATCACTTCCCCTTGGTGGAGGGGGCATTTATATGCCACAGAGGAAGAGGATGCAGGCAGTCCTAATGAGACTTGATAGGCTGGGTTCAGATGGTAGGAGAGGAGGGCTCCCTGTATCTGAGATATAGGAAATGGGATAAGGGCAAAAGAAGAATTGAGGGTGAGACTTGGAAGTGACAAGGGAGATGATTACAATTGGGATGTTAAATGGGTAAATTATTTTTAATTTAATTTATTTATTTATTACAATGTGTTCACTTTGTATCCTTACCATAGCCCCCTCCCTCATCTCCTCCCATTCCCACCCACCTTCCTTCTTCTCCTGCTATGTCCTTTCTCTAGTCTCCTAATTGGGGAGGAACTCCTTCCCTTCTAGCTTATCAGGTCTCATCAAGGATGGCTGCATCATCTTCCTCTGTGGCCTTGAAAGGTTGCACCACCCAGAAGGAGGTGATCAAAGACTTGAGTTCATGTCAGAGAATAAATTATAAAAAACAAATTTAAATTAAAAATAAATTAAGTGTGAATAAAGAAAACAAATAAAATAAAAAAATACAACAGGTAAGAAGAGTGTCACACACCTACAATTCAATGACTCAGAAAGCTCAAATAGTGTTAGTATCATGAATAAATGCCATCCTAAGAAATTAAATATACTTCCTGCCAAATTTCAAATGCAAATGAAAGATGTGGATGAAGACCAGCACAAAAACCTATGCTTACATATACAAAACAAAAGAAAATAAAATACCTAAAACCCTATATTGCAGGCTCAGCAGCCAATGATGGTGATATTGATACCAGGCATGTTGGCCTAAATTTAAGCCCAACACTCCACTGAAGTTAGAGCTGTAAGTTCAAAACCACCCTTGTCTACATACAAACTTTCAGGACAGGCAGGGCTACAGAGACTCTTTTTCTTCAGTGTAAAAAACAGAAACATCATTTTCTCTGAGGGCTTTTTGATTCAATCAAATAAATTCTGACCAATTTCACTTAAGGCTTATTGTAATCCCATGATGAAAATGTAGTCTAATTTCAATGATCCTAAAATTCTGAAATAGCTCATACAGTTTTCAAATGTCTGAAGTCTCCTCTGACACACAAGAAAATCTCTTGGCTGCTACATCTTGTAACATCAGAAACAAGTTACATCATTCCAACATAGATGCACAGAATACCCTTTCCCATTCCAGTATAGAGCAATGTATACATAAGTGGGGAAGACTTGACCAAGGAAAGAAGATCAGCAAGGAAAACAACAAATCCCGATGCTGTTTCAAAAGTCTTAGATGTCCTTTCCCTGCAACCCCTCATACATCTCCCAGTTTGGTTACTTCCACTCCCTACAGGCAGCATTCTATGGGAGGTGTCTCATAACTTAGATATCTCAACACCTTGTAGTGTCAAGATGCAACTCAGGCTTCACCCTCACAACTTCATGCAATGAACTTTTACAGTATCTTTACTGGGGATCTGACTGTGTCAAACACAGATGGCTGGGCACAGTACTGAACTGAAGCTACAAAGAAAGAATATATTACCTTAAATTTTGCATCTTTCTTGTTTCTAGAACCAGCACAACGTGGGTGAGCCTGTCAAGTTGGATACTAAGTTGGGATGGACAAATAGGGATAGACCATGCCACACTTGGACCACTTTTGGAGCAGGTTTTATAAGAATTTCCTTCCTGGCACTGGGAAGCACTTTGTCTACTTCCTCCATTAACAGAAGAATTAGCAGTTGGGAGTATTACTGTATGGACACCATCTTAGGCTTCAAATCCAGAGCTAGGACCTTTTCTTTGATTTGAAAATCTTGAAAATTAATGTCTCTGTTACAGCACGTGACTGCCATTTGAAACTACCTAGTGATACTTTTCTCAACAAACCAAAACTTTACATTTATTTCTGCTCCACTTGTCTCTTCTTTCACCGTGGTCCTGAATATCTCACTAAAAATAACCATTCAACAGATTTAGTATTCCAAGTAAGAAATACAACCCATTATTTTTTTATTCTGCCTTACTCAATTTCTCAAGGCATGCACAAAGTATGATTGGCAGCTAAAATATCACACAAGTGACTTCTAGCTTAATTTTCCATGGAGTCTATTGTCCACTGAAATCCTATGATATGAACTTCCTCTGTCTGCATTATTCTCAACACTCTGATTTTCTAGGTCCAACCAGAATAGCTGATGAAGCTCTGTATACAGCTTCCTAATGCTTTTGACATCTTAAATCATGCTATTTTCCATAAAAAGAGAACATTCCAAGGTTCTGTCTAGCAGTGAAATCAGTCTTTGCATATAATGTTTTTGTTCTAATTGGCCACTTTGTTGCTGGGACTAAATCCCCTAACCAAAAGCATGTCAGCTCATGAATGGGTTTATTCATTTAGTTTGATACTGTCAGATCACAGTCCATCATTTTGGGAGCTTAGCATAGGCAAAGGCTATAAAAAGCAAACCTGTCTGAAAAGAAAATAAAACAATAGTAAAAAAAAAACCAAAAAAACAAACAAACAAACAAAAAAAACAGAAAGAAAGATGAAATAGACACATGTGTCAAAGAAAATGTTAAATCTAAAAGAAGTTTCCTACCACAAAACATCCAGAAACTCTGGGACATTATGAAAAGACAAAACATGCTAATGATCAGATTATCAGAAGAAGGATGAGATCAAAGATCCAGAAGATATTTTCAGCAAAATCATACAAGAAAAATTTCTTAACCTAAAGATGATGTCTATCAAGGCAAAAGAAGCATACAAAACACCAAAGAGACTGGCCCAGAAAAGAAAGTCCTCTTACCAGAATAATCAAAACTCTAAACATACAGCACAAGAAAAGAATATGAAAAGCCGCAACAGAAAAAATAAAATAAAACAGACCGCACTAAACAACCAATCAAACAGACAAACCAAAACAAACAAAAAACAACCAAGAAATAAATAAAGGCAGATCTTTGGAATTAATCCTGTGTTCTCAGTAAAGGTGCTGGAAGTTGAAGGGCTTAGACAGTGTGCTTCTGACTCTTAAACAACTACAGAAAATAAGACAAATTACTAACCATGCCCAAAAACTTTCAATCAGAAAATAGAGAAAAAAAAATGTTTCATGATAAGGTCAAATTTCAACAATATATATCTATAAATGTAGCCCAACACAGGGTGCTAAAACAACCACCACCACCACTAAAATACCAGGATTTACAATCACTGTTTGTTGATATCTCTTAATACCATTGACCCAAATTCACCAATAAAAAGACACAGGCTCACAAAATGGATGATAAACAGATTCCACTCTTCATCTAAACACATCAAACACAGCTTCACATCAAGATAGACATCTCAAGGTAAATGTTTGGAAAAAATATTCCAAATAAATGAATTAGAATATCAAGCTTGTAAAGCAATTTTAATATCTAACAAAACAGACTTCAAAAACAACTAATCAAAAGAAGGCAAAGGACATGAAATAGTAAAAAAATCCAGCAATATAACATTTCAATACTTAACATCTATGCCCCAAACATAACAGCACACAAGTTATAAAAGAAACCCTTCTGCAGCTTGCATCACATCCTGGCCCTCATAAACTGATAGGGGAAGACTTCAATATATCACTCTCACCAATGGGCAGGTCCTCCTGAACAAACTGAACAGAGAAATGTTCCAGACACCTAACATCAAAACACTACCCAAATGATGTTTACAGAACATCCACCCAAGCAAAAAGATTGTTCTCTCTTCTCAGCAACACATATATTGTTCTCCAAAATTGATGATGTACTTGAACAGTGGAAGTATCAAAAGATATAAGAAACTTGCAATAACCTCCTGCATCTTATCAGACCACAAAGGTTTAAAGCAGCACATCACCAATAACAAAAACAATAGAAAGCTTACAAACTCATAGAAATTGAACAACTCTCTACTGAATAAAAAAATGGATCAAAACTGAAATAAAGAAAGAAATTAAAGACTTTCTAGAAGTCGATGAAATGAATACACAACATATCAAAACTCATAGTACACAATGGAAGTGTTGACCAGAAGACAGTTCATAGCACTAAGTACATTCAGAAAAAATAATCAGAAAGATCTCTTAGTAGCAACTTAACAGCACACCTAAATACTCTAGAACAAAAAGAAGTAAACATAACCAAAAGGTGTAGACAGTGAGAAACTACTGAACTGTGTCTTCACTGGTAAAACCGAATGTTTCCACAGGAAAAGAAAGGTAGATCCTAAAAAAATTGATAATGATTAGATTTGAATAGTAGAGATCTCCTGAATAAGCAGAGGTAACTTTTCATCAGACAGTGTGGTCATTCACTCCAAACTAACTTAATAAAGCCTAAAGTTTTTTTTTTCTTAAATAAAAAAGATACTTTTGTTGTTTCATATTAAAAACAGTTAAGAGGTTTAAAATGTTTGAAGTAAATTCAAAGGTATAAACTTGTTTGAGTTGGAATAACTTGGAGTGAATATTACATATTTGAGCAGTGTGGTGATAGACCATGCATTTAATCCCAGCAGAGACATGCAGTTCTCTATTAATTAGTTGTTTTCTAAATTCAGGAGTTACAATGACAGGGTGTTGGTGCAGCCTTACTCCCAGCATTTGGGAGGCACATGCCTTTTACATACCACCTGGGAGGCAGAGGCAGGCACATAGGATTTACAGTGATTTTATTTAAAAGCTGCTTGTAAAAGGCAGGCTGAAAATCAAAATGAATGCCCTTTATTATCTAGAAGTAAATACACTTTAAAGTATATTTGTAAACTTTCAAAGAGTTTTTTAACTTTAATTGAGATATTATACTCTTTCTATTTCCAAAAAAAAAAAAAAACATTTTGCCATATAAAAGATATAACATCCCTAAAAAGGCACAACCCTCACCCCAGAATTAGGGATGGGGCAGGGTTTTGATTTAATATTTTCAGGAGAATAAAATCATCCAACTAAAGAATATGGAGACCATTGGACACATGGAATTTCTGAAGAAAATGACAGATCACCAAAAGAAAATGTCAAAAGAGAAGGAGTAAACTGGCCAACTGGTATCACTCACCTTCATGTTATCTCTTCTGCCTTCTACAGACATAGCTGCAAATTGCCTTTATGTGATTGCTAAAGAATAATCCAAAATCTCTATCTCATATCAGAAAAGCCACCTGGTAAGAAAGAGAGGAAAACAGAAAAATAAGGGATGAGTCTATTGTCATGAATCTCATAATCTTCTGGCATGATGTGACTTCTGTTCTTACCACAAACTTCAATAATCAAGAATGTGTACAGTGTTTGTGAAAGAATGAGGGGGTGGGAGAAAAAGCTAAAAAACATAAGCCTAAAATATAGTCAAGTTTACATGAAAAGACGTAAGGAAAATCTAACATGAAAAGTGTGCACTGGACCAGAGATACCTTTGATTTTCTCATTAATACAAATTAAATAAACACAGATTTCTCAACTGTTATAAGACAAACACAAAGTGACACCTAAATTGTTATATTTCTGACCCTCCAGCTACTAATAACCTCCTTTACAGAGAGTCTTTTTGCTCTGGAAGTCTCTTGGAAAATGGAGGTGATCATAAAGCTGGGCTATGGCTTGCAGTCCCTCATGTCCCCTTGTGGGTTCAGGCACATCCCAGCCCTTGCCAACACTCACACACAAAACAATGTTTGAGAATAATTTAGTATCTGTTTCCTGCTGAAAGAATTATGTCACAAGATGTGGAATATGCCCTATCCATTTATTTAAAACCAGGCACACCTGACAAAATTCTGCATCTCAGAAATTCCTTTTGTAGCCTGGAATTGAATTTCCCTAAACCACGCCATTGTGACTGGTGGTAGTTGAAAGGAAAAAAAAACAAATAATCAATTATTGCTGAAAGATGACCACCACCCCCTCTTTTCTTCCAGTTTCAAAACAATTTGTAAAATTTTTACAAAAAGCTCTATGTGGAATACAACATTCATCATTTCTAGAAATGAGACCTTCAGTTTTCCAATCTGTCCACTGCAAAACCAATGCCTGTGTGTGCACACTAGATAGTGATATTATAAGCACCACAACTTTCTACTGCCCAGGCTGCAAAATCCTCACTTCTCTGGACAATTCAACACTCAGGAAGGGTTGAAGGCCAAGGGTCTCTGCCGAGATCATCACATGGAGAGCAAAAGAACCACAGCCTGAACCACAGTCGGAACCACAGTCCATTCAAAGCAGATCAGGCTGTGATATCTCAGCAGCCTGCTCTTCTTGGCCTGGGGACAATGGCCCCACACTCAGCATGACATGGCCTCTGGTCTCAGTCACAGCTCTTTAGAGCTACATCAGAGGAAAATCCCAGAACAAAACCATAAACTACTCTCCCACTGTTGCTCCTGACTGCTAGGCCTGCCCAGAGTCCCTCATTAGCTTGAACAATAGAGCTGAGTCTCAGGACAGTAGTAGCTCCTCTACCAGTGGATCAAATGATCAAATAATGCAGATAGCAGAGGCATTCTAGCTTTGCCCCAACCCCTATGGGCACACAGAACACTAGTGTTGTTATAAAAGAATGAAAATCCCAATTATTCAATTTTAAAACCTGATAGCGCAGAGAGGCAGAGAAAGCATTCATCTGACCTTCTGACCCCTACTCACCTCACCTCCAGGAAAAAAAGCCCAAAAGCTCATCAGTTCAGATGACAGCTCAGGGGGATAGGCCAAAGGAACCCAATGCCAAAGGCTTTCTAGCTCAAAGCTCAAAAAGCCCAAAAGCTACCAAGCTAAAACTCCTTCCACTTTTACACTCTGTCTTAAATACATTTCAGCTGAAAGTTCCACTTACTCTTTAATCCCTGTCAGCTGGTTTATTGCTTTGCCTCTTGACCTAGGGTTAACATTATTAAATCCTGTGCACAGAGAGCTTTTGAATTAAAGGTATGTTCTAGGGATGACAGAATCATACCATAATCACCTGTTTAGAATAAACAGACAGTTCTTGGAATTAAGGTTTGTGTTAGGGTTCAACCACACCAAACAAAGCACAGTTTTTTTACAGTTCACAATCTAAGGGATCACACTGGGATCAAATATCCTGCAACATCCTCATCTTGAAAATGTTTTAAAATACAATCTTCCACTCTCCCAGGGCACCTGTTCATTTTCCAAGATACAGGTCATTTATTTACATTCCATTACAGAATCAGTGTCCAGTGCATTCATCTCTACCTCATAGTTGGGAAGTCCTTCATCCAAACTTCAGTCAAACCCAAACAGTAACAACCATTAAAGAAACAAATGGCCATGAATTTGAAAGAAAGGAGTAGTTAATGGGAGCTCAATGAAAATGAGAAATAAAACAAAAGGATGTGGCTGTTCCTAGGTATGTTGGAGTAGAAAGTTTATTATAGATAGAGAGAGAGAACATAGTCAGACACAGGAAATCTGGGACAGTCTAGAGTTGACATGACCCTGAGCTATGTGAGAAGAGAGGAGAGAGGGAAGTGGAGAGCCAGAACAAAGGGCCAGGAGGGTAAATAGTAAATGAAAAAGACCAGGTAACCAAAATGGTTGGAATACATAGGAAGGACAGCTGGGAGGAGGGCAGCTCAACTCTTGGGCTAGAGATCTGTGTTTGACACCCATACCTTGTAACAGGTAAGGACTGAGGGATGCTGGAGAACAGCCAGGTCTGCTTTGACAGCCATGTCTGCATTTGATTGTGAGAAGGTTGAAATAGCCATCCTTTTTAATTAACCATTCATCCCAGCATTTGAGAGTAGAGCCCTCCTCCCACTGATGGGGAGGTCCTCTCCTTCTGAAAGGTTAAAATGATTTCATTATAATTTCAAAAATTATTTTTAAAAGTTGAAAATGGCCTTATGGTCCAATATTCTTCAGGGAATTCAAGAATATATTAGAGCACACACAGTATTACTCACACCTTTTTTTTTTTTTTCTCTCAGGTTGTGCATTTTCAAAATGGGGGAGGGAAAACATGCCTGTTAGTCACTACCACACCAGTTTGTCCAGATTTCTGTGTTGTTTGAACTAGTGCAACTATAGAAATTTGCTTTCCAGAAACAAGTTCAGCAACTAATCCATATTCTTGATTCTCTTTGTGTATGAATCCCCCAAATGTACAGTTTTTCACTTTTATTGAATGTCTAAAATTGATTACCTGACTCATTGCCATCTTCCATCCTCCCCCTCCCTTTCTGTGTTGTGATAACACCAGCTTCAAAGTAGGTCAGTGAACTCAATTCTTACACAGGTCCCTCTTTATTTGTAATCACCCACCTCCAAAAAGAAACAAACAAAAAAACCCAGGGTGGTCAGTGGACATTCATTCACTGGTCTCTTTTACTTCACACTGACCAGTCAGGGCCCACCTAAAAAGAGTTGCAGGATTATGTTCTAGGCACTGGGCAGTAGAGGTAGCATTCAGTGATTAAATAAAGTGTAAATTACATAACATGTGAAAGGTTGATCTACAGGAGACATTGCTTTAAACAAAACAAATATCAAAGCACTAGAGAAAAGGAATGAAATTCTTAATGACTGGGGATTATCAGAGAATATTAACTAATAAGAGACTAGAGCAATGATGCATCAACAAAATAAAATTTAATAATACCAACAACTTTATTTTTTTAATTTATTTATTTATTTATTTATTTATTTATTATATACAGTATTCTGCATGCATCTACACTTGCATGCCAGAAAAGAGCACCAGATCTCATTATAGATGGTTGTGAGCCACCATGTGGTTGCTGGGAATTGAACTCCTGACCTCTGGAAGAGCAGCCAGTGCTCTTAAACTCTTAGTTGAAAAAAACAAAACAAAAAAAAAAAAAAAAAAAAAACATAGGCATACTGACTTTGAAAAACACAGGCCATTTTCTTGTAGAGGGAAAGCCATTAATAAGATACTGTTTGATGTTGTCCCTGTGTACAATATTAGCTGCTGAGACCTGTAACCTGACAGACACAGCTTTAGCCCATAACCTGTGTCTCAAATTTGAACTGACAGAACTGTGTCAATGAGGATTGTACATATGGGCATAGGACAGTCCCTTAATTTGAAATTCAATATTTACTGGATCAAGGTACCTGACCCAAATTGTACACCCACAAATCTGGTCTGTTTTCATTTGCATTCATGAATTAATAAATACACATTGGGAATTTACAAATTAAAAAACATCACCCTGGCCACATTTCTAGACAATCCTGGTGAGCAAACATGTGTATCCCAGGATCCTATTCTCTAACAAGCCTGGTTAGCATACTACTTATCAGTGGATTGTTTTACAGGCAGTCTTTCCTCAGCTAAATTCTAACTGGTGCCACTAGTTTCTCAGCAATAGGAAATCCTTTACATCATCAGTTCTACTCTTCTATATCACAGTTTAATATTGGAGTGCTCTCTGACACAGGACATATCATTTACAAACCCCACAAAATCCAAATGGATTTTTTAGAACTGAGAGAACCTACCTGACATCCCCAAAGGTCACCAGGAACTAGGCCTAAAAAAGGTCACCTAAAGGTCACCAGACTAGTGACTCTACCATAAGGTCAGCAGGAACTAGGCCATGGGTCACCATTTCCCAAAACAAGGTCATAAGATTCCCTACCCAAGGAACAGCCTGAGGATAACCACAAGGATGGGAAGGTATCTTATCTCAAAGTGGGGCATTTGTCCTGAGCAGCCCACCAACCTTGTAGTAGAACATTCAATGACACAGAAAATACCTAACATTTCCCTGAGGCCAAGAGATAGCTCCCTCAATGTTAGTTATGTTAGCTAGCCAATCACTTTCTAAAAAGCTTGCCTTTGCTGAATGTCACCCAATCTTGTATCTGTTAAACTGGAACTTCCTGATCCTTCCTGAAACCCCAATCAAAACCCTGCCATGCAGCTGCTCAGGGCTCTCCTCTCTGATCCACTGTGTTGGGTAATGATGGAGAGACCCAGCAAGCCCAAATAAAACTCTGCTCTTGCATATGTGGTCCTGCTCCTGTTGATCTTGGTGACCCTAAGATCTGGCCATAACATATGGGTTCTCATATTGGATCCCCAAGGCTCCCCATGCCCTGGGCACATGGAGGTGAACAACAGCCAGTAAGTGAGCACTCTGTCAGTATCTGTCTGTTTCTGTCTCTTTGTTTCTGTATTTTTTTTCAGGGCTCGAGGCAAAATATGTAATCTGTGTGGTCAGAAAGGTTAGAGCTGATGCTTTGGACAGCTGAGGGCCAGAGGGGGCCTGGAAGACTTTCCAGACCCCCTTCAAAGGGACAAATCTGTAAAGGAGTTGAGCACTGAGATTTTTGTGATCTCTGGACCTCAGAGAGGATGAATGTGCCCCTATCTGTACAGTGTGGTAAGAGTACCCAGTTTTCTGTGATCTCTGGATCTTTGGACAAAGACAATGCAGGTAGCTCCTGCATCAGAGATTCGCTGATATCCTACTTTCAGTTTTTTTCCATTGCAGGAGTGGTGGAATCTGCTGTCTGGATCTGTATTATTTTTTTCTGCTCCACAAGCAATGGGATCTAGCTGTTTGTGTCTTGTTTAACTGTTTTTTGATTCTTGCATTTTTGTTTTTTTTTTTTTTTTTTTTTTTGTCTCTGGGACTGACTGAGGACATGGACAGAATCCTTCTATCCCCTAGACTTGATTCTTTCACATTTCAGGAGGCTTGAGCCATGCTCCACAGGCTCCAGTGAGAGTGGCGAAGGAGGTGCCAAGGGATGGATACAGTATGTGGAGCCCCAGGCTTGGCACCTCTGCCAATGTTCTCTGGTTTCTGGTCTGGCAGAGCTTAGCCACTACTCTGGCCTTGGGTCTGGCAGAGCATGGCCCCTGCTCTGGACTCTGATCTGGCAGAGATTTGCTGCTGCATGGTCTCTGGTTTGGCAGTTTTGCTTGTGCTTTGGCCTCTGGTCTGGTATTCAGATATGGTTGATACTCATCAACATATCTGATGGTCTGATCAACAGATATGTTGCTGCTCCATTCTCTGGTCTGGCTGAATGCAGTTCACCATTCCAAACTCTGGTGTAGTTGGGAGGAGCCTGATTTCAGGGTAGGCCACCACTAATGGAACAGGATAGAGGGCCCATAGAGAGACAGGCCACTGTTCTGAGTTTTGGTATTTTTTCTTCTTCCATTCTCTTTGCATGCATTGTACCCAGTACATTTTTTTTGTGTTGTTCTTTTGTGGTTTTGTTTGCTTGTGATGGTCTCAGTAGGCCAGTGACCAAACAGCTGTGCCCCATGGTGACTTTGCCTGCCCCATGTTCCCAGCATTACAAGCTGGGGCACCTCTGGTCACCAGTGGGAGCATGCATTTCCACAAGGAAATAGTTGGCTGGGAAGGCTCAGTTGGAGAGGGGGTATGTGTGCAGAAAATCCTGCTGGGCTGAACCTTGTTGTAGATTGTTTCCTCTCTGAGGAAAGTTGGTGACCTGAGGTTATCTCTGGCTTGGAACAATGACAACCAAATATGCAATTAGCCAAAATGTATTGTGATTATTACTATGATTATTATTTGGTTAAGGTCTCCTGTAGCCCAGCCTGGCCTGAAACTAAACAGCTATAAGATGACCTTGAATTTCTGATTCTTCTGATCCACCTCTTATCAACTGAGCTACATTCCCAATCCCTCAAACTTCTTGTTTTGAGCCATAGGTGGGGTTCAACATGTTAGAAAGTGGACTGAACCCAAAAGGTGACCATTGGCTCCACTGAGCTCCTGGGTCTGTGCCAGTGTGCTGGCAGTGTGCCAAGAATACCCATCTGAGCACCTTGGCATTGCCTTATTAGCCTGGCTGCACTTAAGAGATTGTTCAGGTGAGAACCAAGCCATATTTTTTTTAGACAAGGTTCAGTCTGGCAACTCAAGAATTTTGTTAGAAAATCTGAGTCACACATGGATTGTTGTTTTCATGGGTGGGGAACCTCTGTCAATGTGCTCCCCAAAGTGCTAAAGGATGAGAGTGGTGGAGGGAAGAAGGAGGGATAGATGAGGAATTCACCATGTCTGGGTATCTACCCCTTCCCCCCAGAAAATGAGTTGATTTACTTAATCATCAGTGCAAGAAAAAAAATAGCTAGAATGCATTTTGGGTTCAAGGTCTAGAAGTGAGGCAGCAGGGGTCCTTTTGGCAATGCTTTCACAGAATTGCATCCATTCAAGTGCAATGTTTGTAAATTCACACTGAGCAAGGAAGGAAAGGAATGGGAAAGGGAGGGGAAAGGGGAAGGGGAGGGGAGGAAGGGAAGAAACATGTTCAAAATCTTCCTGGGAAAGAAAACAGAAAGGAAAAAAAATCCTGTTTAATGAAGTTCTACTTTTGTGTGTGCCCAAGAATTCTTAAGTTGTGTTTATATGTACATCCTTTCATCATTTTTACATTTACATACATGTATACTCTAAAAAGCTTGCTGAATAATGGTGTTTCAATGTCTTCTTCACATTTCAACTGAATTATTTTGGGCCCTAAATCTAAACCTAATTCTTATAAATATTTGGAGGTTTTGCTTGTTTTGAATGTGTGGTTTTATTTTCTTAGTTAACAGTGTGTCCACAGTCCATTACACCAGGGTCATCATACTTGAGTCTCTAGAAAAGTAATGAAAAACAATAAATAGTACTAATAATATTAGTGACTAAAATGAAAGTAACTGAGTGCATTGTACAATGATCTCAGATGCTCTTTTCAGACAGGACATTTTATGATTTTTTTTTTTTGATGAGGCACAAAATGCCTGTTAAGCTTAGGGCTTGTTTACAACATTCTCTTGAAAACAAGGTTCAAGATGCATCCTGAAGTCATAACATCAAATGATGTACAGAGAGGACACAATCAGCTTTGCTGATATAGTCTCCTTGGGATAAGTATGGCAGGATGCAAAGCCCAGAACATTTTCTGAGGATCTGACCTCTCATAAAACCTAATGAAAATATAGATACAGCTCTCAGAAAATGAACATGTTTATGGGATAAATAAAGAGAACACAGAGAGGGCAATGAATGTCAGGCTTAGAGGAGGCTGGATAAACAGCAGTAACAGAACAAGATTAAAAACTTCAAGAGATGTTTATTACAGATAACACAATGGCTGGTATTAACAAATAAAATGCTACATGCCCTGATCCTTTAAGGTGGAAGCATCTGTAGTACTATTAGATTATGCAACACTTTGTTCAAGACATTTACTATTTAAAAGGTGATTTGTCCTTCTGCAGATAGTTACTATTTGTGAAGAAAAGGTAGCCAATACTGTGCTAAGTCCTGAACACACAGAAAATGATTCAGAAAACACCATTCTTTTTCTATATGATACAGCCTTGTGGGGTAATCCACCATAAACAAACCTTAGACCATGCAAAGAAATGTATACATCACTATAAAAATCCAATGAAGCCTAAAGAAAAGCAAGAGGGAGCTAACAGCAGAAAAGGGACAAAGAACAAAAGTATTCAAAGGTCCAGAGTTGAGAACATTTTAGTTCCATAGGGAAACAAAAGAAATGAATTTGTTTGGAATATAAAAGGAAAAATGCTGTAACAACAACAACAATAATAATACTTAGTTGGAGAGCATTTCAGCAGAGTTAAATGGTTCTTGAGTTCCCCAGTGAGTTATTGAAATTAATAAACCAACAGACAACACAATGGACCTTTCCGAGAGGCTCTACAAAAATGATTAGATGCTTGCTTTATTTCAGACTCTTTTTAAGCCAGAGTAAAAGCACTTTAGTACAATGAGTTAAACAAACAAGGAGACCAAAAAGAAATGTGATTTTGACAATAAATCCACATGCTGTCTTAAATAAAAAGCAAGCTACATTTGGAAACTCTTCACTAAATCCAGTGAAGGCCTATTAAAAGCAATCTTTCTGTTGAGACTTAAATATCAAGCAGCTGTTAAAACAAAACAAAAGAAAACAAAAACAAAACAAAACAAAACAAAAAAAATAATAGTGGTTCCCAACAAGAAATAATAAAGATTAAAGAGGAAGCCAGAGGGGCTAAAGAGATGGCTCAGTGATGAAAAATACTTTCTCAGATGTTAAGAGGACTCAGCTGCTCTTCCATTTTTCATGATTTCAATTCCCAACAACCACATGGTGGCTCACAAACATCTATAATGAAATCTGTGCCCTCTTTTGGCATGCAGGTGTATATGAAAACACAACATTGTATACAAAATACATCTTAAAACAAAATCAAAAAAAATTTTTTTTTTTTTTTTTTTTTTGCAGTGTTCCTACTATGTCCATGGTTGTTGACAATGTTCTGTAGCTCCTGTTACAGAGAATTTGATGCCATATGGCCTCCTGGGATATAAGGCACACAGGTGTTACACTTATACACATACAAGCAGAATACTCTTATAACTCATCCACACAAAAGATAAAAATACCCCCCAAAAAAAAGAGGTCAAAAGGTGTGGTGGTCACACAATCTCAGATGTGAGTTCAAGTCCATCCTGGTCAACAGAGCTAGTCCAGTCCAGGCAAAGAAACACAGGGAAACCCTGTCTTTTGCAAAACAAACAACAACAAAACAAAAACAAACAAAAAATATCATAAATCATGTGTGGTGACATATGCCTGTAAATGGAGCATCAGGAAGGTCAGGAATGAAGGTCAAACTGGACTATTTGAAACTGTCTCAAAAACAAAACAGCAGCAACAACAACAAAACAGCACAAGAATCTGAATGCCTGGGATGCTTTGGGACATTGAAATTTTTTTATCTTATTTCCTGGCTACATAGGAAACTATTGAGGAGTGTAGTTGTTTAAATGAAAATGACCCCTACAGTCTCATGTTTGGAAATCTGGTCCCCATTTGGAGAACTGTTTTGGAAAAATTAGGAAGTGTGATCTTGTTGAAGAGGTGTGTCACTGTGAGTGGGCTTTGAGGTTTTAAAATCCCACATGATTTTTCAGTTAGCTCTTTGCCTCGTATTTGTAGATCAGGATGTAAGCTCTCAGCCATTGTTCTGTCTGGTGCTCTTCCTGCCATTCCTGTCTGCCACCATGGTCCTTACGTGATGGTCATGGACTTACCTTCTGAAACTCTAGGTACCCAACCAACCATTTCTTCTATAAGCAGCCTTGGTCATGATATCTTAGCACAGTGATAGAAAATTAGCTAAGGCAAGGGGTTTGAAAACAGGAGAGAAATGCTTTGTTGTACACTTATCACAAAGATCCCTTTGTCCTGTAAAATTAATAACAAGATTTCAGAAATTTCAGGCCTCACAGAGCCCCCACCCAGAAAGCCTAGCCCTCTTGGGTGGGCGGGAGGGGCTTTTTGCTAGCAGCAGCGCAGGCGCAGGGCGCCTCCATTGTCAAGTGAAGGCAGCGCCGTTGCTATGGCTACAGACGCTGAAGGGAAAACGCTGAGCTCATCCCGTGCAGGGTGGGCAGTGGCGGCGAGGGTTGGCGACAGGAATCCTCTTCCCAGGCGCGGTGGCGGCTGTCATGGCTCTGCTAGTGGACTACTTCATCATGGTAGGCTGAGACCAGGAGAAGCCAAACGGGCGGGCTCCACCTGGGGCTCACCTTCGCTCCCCCGGACTCCGCCTCCCTCCGCCCCGGGCTCCGCCTCCGCCCCAGGCTCTGCCTCTGCCCCCGGGTTCCTTCCCCGCCCCCCGTCCCCATGTCCCCATCCCTGGGCTCCGCCTTTGTGCTGGGGCTCCCTCTCCCCTGGCTCCGCTTCCCCCTCCTCCTGGCTCCGCCTCCGACCCCCACCCCGGGCTCCGTCTCCGCCCCCAGACTCCGCCTCTGCCCCTCCAGACTAAGCCTCCTTCCCTGGGCTCCGCCTCTGTTCTTCCCGTGCTCCGCCTCTGTCCCCGGGCTCCGCCTCTGCCCTGGGCTCCACCCCCCGCCCCGGGCTCAGCCTCTGCCGCAGGCTCCGCCCCCAGGTTCAGCCTCTGCCTCCTCGGGCTCCGCCTTCATCCCCTCCGAGTTCCACCTCCGCCCTGGCTCCTCTCTCCGCCCCGGTGCTCTGCCCCCACCCAGCTCCAGTTTCTGCCTCCATCTCCCGGGCTCCGCCTCCGACCCCACTAGGCTCCGCCTCTGCTTCCCCAGGCTCCACCTCCCTCCTCCCTCGGGCTCCGCCTCCGCCCCTGGGCTCCTCCCCATCCCCGCTCCGAGCTCCGCCTCCGCACTCAGGCTTGGCCTCCCTCCCCCGGGCCCCGCCCCCGCCGCGGGCTCCACCCCCGCCTCCGCCTCTGGACTCTGCCTCTGCCCCCAGCCGCCATCCATCCAATGTGCTAGGTGGTGCTGGGCCTGGCATCGCGGCTGGGAGGCGGGGAGGAGAGAGGGTTGCGTCCCGCGGTGGAGAAGCAGCGGGTCCATGGGTGTCGGCCATAGTGGAGCGGTTGAGACTGGCTGGCTGCAGGCGTGTGTGAGGGACTCGCAGGATGGCGGTCATGGGGCGAGGCTGCGGCGTTGCAGGCTGCCGGGGCTTGCGGGCTGGGCGGGTCGGGAGAGCCTGCCTGCATTCAGACAAAAGCTTCTGTGCAGGCTGTTGGTACCCAGGACAGCGCCCTCGTGCTGCCAGGGTTGGGAGGGCTGGAGCACACTGTGAGGAATTTCTAGGATACACTTGTATCCTAGAATCCATCCTAGTAAGAGTGATGCTGGGGCCAGTCCTGGAAGGGAAGCACAGACAGTCCTGTGCTGCCTCCTGCCTGCCCTGGGGTTTGGGGTGGAGGAGCTTGGACATCCCGCTGGAAAGAATGCCTGGTACTTGGAAAAGCCACAGGATCCTTGCACATTTCTAGGAATATTGTTTCGGGACTTATGTGCTTACATTCCAGAATAAAGACAGCCAGGCAAATACTCAAACACTGCAGGTTTTCTCTCTCAAAGACTGCTCTCTCTCTCTCTCTCTCTCTCTCTTTCTTAGCTTTCACATGATTTGATTGTTCTCTTTATTCATCAGAGAATTCTTCATAAGGAACATTTTGGCAGATACACTGTTGTTTATACTTTGATGGACTTGCACAACCAGGAGTGTACAGGGTTCACACAGGCTTATTTTATTATTTTTATCTCTTTTCGTTGTTATGTATAGAGAAACAGAATGTAATTACAAGGTTACTGTAGAGTTGGGAAAGTTCTTTTATTTCAGGGTAATTCCAGTTTTACACTTGCAAGAAATTTTAGCTACCAGCCCTGCAGCCCTTTGGCTCTGGAGGTGCTTAGGTTGTGTTTTGCTGATTGTTAGTCGTTGGTAGCACTTTTTAGGTATTCCCTAAGAATTTGTTTAAGAGAAGGGATTCTTCCCAAATTTTTCTCACTACTGCCTAATTGAGGTCACTTAAGAGAACCGCTTGCAGGTCGATGAGATGGCTCAGCAGATAGAAGCTCTTGCTGGGCCTGGAGACCTGAGTTCAATAGTTCAATCCCTGAATTTATGAAAAGGTAGAAGGCAAGAAGTGATTGCACAGAGTTGTCTTCTGACCTTCCTATGTGTTCCCTAGTATGCAAGCTTCTTCAGTGCTGTCATGAACACACACACACACACAAACACACACACACAAACACAAAATGAAGGCATTGGACTATATTTAGAGAATCTTCTTGCTGCTTCAAAATGTCATGTCATTTCGCTTGTCAGTCTCTTACAGACATAGTCTTACCCAGACTGCCAGTGTGGAGAATCAGTTTTGCTTTTAATCTTGTTCAGTTTTTAGTTACATTGTTCTTCCCCCTACAAAAATTTCAAAAATTTTACTTAGTTTGTTTTGTTTTGTTTCTGTTTTTTTTTTTTTTTTTTTTTTTATAAATTCTCTCTACAGAACCCTGGCTGTCCTGGGATTCCCGATGTAGACCAGGCTAGTCTTGAACCTACTGAGATCCACCTTCCTCTGCCTCCCCAGTGCTAGGGTTAAAGACCATGCCCAGCTTCCCCCACAACAATTTTGAAACAATAACAAATTTTAAAAAGTTCCAAGTATGGCACACAGTTAATTGCTGTTTTACTTTGGACTTTTTGAGAGGAAGCTGCTGACCTGATGCCCTGTCACTCAGAAGGGTTTAGTGTCAATTTTTTTTTAAAAACAAGAACGTTGTCCTAACTAATGACAGTGCAGTTATCAAAATAGGAACTTCATGCTACACAGCATTCCATTTAATTTGGATTTTGCTGACTATGTTATTACTCAAACATATGTCTAAGGAAGATGGTACATTTAAGTGTTGCATTGTTTCTTTATGTCTTTAGTCTCTTTCAATATGGAACATTTCCCTCATCTTTTTCATGATCCTTTCACTTTTGATGACTATGGGTCAGTTATATTTTTTCTTCATTAATTTATTTATTTGTTCATTTTACATCCTACTCACAACCCCACTACCTCCTCTTCTCCCAGTCCCACCCTCCCACCCATTTTCCCCATATATCCCCCAACCAACCCACCCTGGGACACCATGTTTCATCAGGATTAAGTACCTTCTCTTTCACTGAGGCAAGACAAGGCAGCCCTGCTAGGGAAATGGAATCCAGAAGGGGGCAACAGAGTCCAAGGCAGAGACAGTCCCTGCTTTTGTTGTTAGGAGACCCACTTGAGGACAAGCAGCCCATCAGTTTCATATTTGTAGGGGGCCTAGGACTAGTCCAGGCATGTTATTTTGTTGGTGGTTCAGTCTCTATGAGGCCCCACTGTCCTAGGGGAGCAGGCTGCCTAGTTCTTGTGATGTCCTACCCCTCCAACTCCTCAATCCTTCCTCTGACTCTTTCACAAGACTCCCTGAGTTCTGGGGAATTATTTAGCTGTGGGTCTCTGCATCTGCTTTCATTATCTGCTGGATGAAGCCTCTCAGATGACAGATACTACTGGTCTCCTGTCTACAAGTATAGCAGAGTAGTATTAATAGTCTCAGAAGTTGGGTCTCTCCCATGGGTTGGGTCTCAAGTTGTACCAGTCCTTGATTGGCCATTTCCTCAATCTCTGTTCCATCTTTTATCTTTGCATATCCTGTAGGGGGACAAATTTGCATCTAAGGTTTTGTGCATTGGTTGGTGTCCCCCTCCATACTCTGGCCACAGGATGTATCTACTTCAGTCTTAATATCCCTCATGTTAGGAGTCTCAGCCAGGGTCACCCCCATATCTTCTCAGGCGCCTCCCAAATTCCAGGTCTTCATCTGGTCTCAGAGATGCCCCAACACCATTTTTCCTCTCCCCAATCCCTTTTACCCCCATCCCCCTTTACCCACACCTGATCCCCTCTCCTGTTCCTCTCTTCATCCCCCGCTCCCACCCACTTACTCTCTCCATCCACTTCTCATGTCTATTTTATTTCCCCTTCTTCGTGGGATTCAAGTATCCTCTCTTGATCCCTCTGTTTATTTGGGTCTGTGGGTTATAACATGCTTATCCTGTACTATAGGGCTAATATCACAGGTTAGTTATTTTTGTAGACTGTCTCAGGTCTCTGTGTTCTCATGTATGGATACATATGCTTGGGCAAGGGTTTCACAACAGTGGTGCACACTGTGTTTTGTCAGGTGGTACATACTTTCACTTTCAGTGTCTGCCAGGCTTTTCTACTGCAGAGTTAATACCCTGCACCTCCATGAGTACCTTGACACTGTATCTTGGTCCTCATCAGAATGTTAATGCTTTTGCCATACACTTACATAAATATGGATTCATGATTTATGTGCCTTCTATAGTGAACTGGACGGTTACTGTTTGTTTTAGTCTGCTGGGGCTAAGTGACAAATGATTTATAAACAAAGGTTTTACTTTTCACAGTTGTGAACTCTGGAAAGTCTAAAGTTAAATTATAAGGTCTAGTTGGGGGCATGCTTGTCTACAGTCCTGTTCTCACTTTAAACTCAGTGTTCAAAAGGGCCACATGATTTTATAAAGTCTCTTCAATAAGGTTATGAACCTATTTATAAGGGCTTCACCTCCCAGACCTGAGTACCTTCCAAAGGTCTCATGCAGTTCTATTACTTTGGGTCTCAGAACTTCAACGTAGGAATTTTGGGAGGACATAGGTACGCAGATCATTTTGATGTTTAAATTGTTTTGTCATTTGACCAATGAGAGCTTATAAATCTGGCTTCTGTGTCTTTTTTTTCCATTTTTTTTAATTTTAATTTTTATTAATAACACTTTATTCACTTTGAATCCCTCTATTCTCCCTCCCTCCTCCTCTCCCAATCCCATCCTCTCTCCCCCTACTCCACACATGTGCCTCCTCAAGTCCACTGATAAGGGAGGTCCTCCTCTCCCTCCCTATGATCATTGTCTATCAGGACTCATCACAAATAGCTTCACTGCCTTCCTCTGTGGCCTGGTAAGGCTGCTCCCTCCTCAGGAGGAGGTGATCAAAGAGCAGGCCAATAAGTTCATGTCAGAGACACTCCCTATTCCCATTACAATGGAACTCACTTAGACACTGAACTGTCATGGGCAACATCTGTGCAGGTTTCTAGTTTATCTCCATCAGTGGTCCTTGGTTGGATTATCAGTCTCAGAAAAGACCCCTCTGCCTAGATTTTTTTGGTTCTGTTGCTCTCCTTGTGGAGCACGTTTCCTCTCCAGCTCTCATTATTTCCTACTTCTTTCTTGAAGTTCTGTGCACTCTGCCCAAAATTTGGCTACATGTCTCAGTATCTTCTCTGATATCCTGCAGGGTAGAGCCTTTCAGATTCCCTCCATGGTAGGCTCCTGTCCTGTTCTGTTTTCTTCCTCTTCTGATGTCCATCCTCTTTGCCTTACTGAATGAGGATTCAGCATCTTAGCCAGAGTCCTCCTCGTTTATAAATTTCTTTAGTTGTACAGATTTTAGTATGTTTATCCTATATTATATGTCTAATATCCACTTATGAGTAGTATATACCCTGTGTGTCTTTCTGCTTCTGGGAAACCTCACTCAGGATGATCTTTTCCAGTTCCCACCATTTGCCTGCAATATTTTATGTTTTCCTTGCTTTTTATTGCTGAGTAATATTCCATTATGTAGATGTACCACAATTTCTGTATCCATTCCTCAGTTGAGGGGCATCTGGGTTGGTATTATAAATAGAGCTGCTACACACATGATTGGAAAAATGTCCTTGTTGTATACTTGAGCATCCTTTGGATATATGCTTAAGAGTGGTATAGCTGAATCTTGAGGAAGCACTATTTCTAACTGTCTGAGAAAGTGCCAGATTGATTTTCAAAGTGATTGTACAAGTTTACATTCCCACCATGAGTGGAGGAGTGTTCCTCTTTCTCAAAATCATCTTCAGCATGTATTGTCACTTGAGCTTTAGATCTTAGCTATTCTGATGGATGTAATGTGAAACCTCAGGGTTGTTTTGATTTGCATTTCCCTGATGACTAAGGGCATTGAGCATTTCTTTAAGTGTTTCTCTTCCATTCCTCCATTGAGAATTCTCTGTTTAACTCTGTAGCCCATTCTTTAATTGGATTACTTGATTTGTTGCTGTTTAATTTCTTGAGTTCTCTATATATTCTGGATATTAACCCTCTTGTCAGATATAGGTTTCTACCCCTGTGCAAATGGAATTTCCACATTGCTTCTGATTTTCATTGTTGCCACAGTTCTCTTGATATAAATAAATGTAACAAAAGACTTTGTTGGAACCAGTCAGCTAATATTAGAAAAAGAATCCATAATTTGAGATATAGTCTAACTTTTTGGAATCATTTGGAGACAGTATATATTTACATAACTATGGATGTTTTAGAATTCAATCTGTGGAGCTGGGCATGGTGGCACGCACCTGTAATCCCAGCACTCAGGGAGCAAGAGGCAGGCAGATCTCTGTGAATTTAAGAACAGATTGGTCTACAAAGTGAGTCTAGGACAGATGAGGATACACAAGCCAATTTCCCCTCCAAAACAAACAAACAAACAAACAAGCAAGCAAAAAGACAAAAAACAAAGAAACAAACAAACCAAAGAATTCACTCTGTGTACCATGCTGACCTCAAACTCAGAGAGAGTGGACTGCCTCTGACTCCCAGTCTAGGATGACAGGAATATATTTCTGAGCCAAGCTGAGATATGTTTTTAAAATGACCTATTGTTGAATCCAGGAATGAAAGGATAAAATAAGATGTACAGAGGAACCATTATTCTTTCAATAAACAGTAATAATTCTTCAAATTCTTTAGTTATTTGTACTTCCAAATCATTTCTGATGTTGTCAATAAGTGAGTTCTTTCCTTTGCTTTGTTAATTTCATCCATTTAAAAATGTTTGAGTGTGTTTGTATGTATACACACCTATGCCATGGTGTGTATGTGCCAGCGAGAGGACAACTTATTGCTGTTTATTACCTACATCCCCTATGTGAGTTCTAAACTGGAAACCCAAGTAGTCTTTTAGCCAGTGAACACACTCGCCCTTATTTGGGTTTAATTATTTTTATGTATGTGTTGTTGTGTGAGTTTGCATACACAATAGCCCAAGCATAGAAATATTTAAAAAATTTGTTGGAGTAATATGGGCTATGCAGAGATTGAGCTCAAATCATCATGCGTAACCACAACCAACTTTACACACTGAGACAATTTTCTGACATTCACTTGTAGTTCTGAGAAAGAGTTATGAACAAATCTTTACTCCTGAGAATGAATTAACACATTCCAAAACACAAAAGCAGTAAATAATTTTCATTTACAAACAGCATTTTTTCAAATTATTTCATTTTATCCCATCCTTAGATGACAATATATTTATACTCAGAACATAAGACAGTATTTTACTGATGTAAAGTTTCAACTAAGTTTAATTGAGTATCAGTGAGCTCAATGCGGAATGTTTGTGGTTTTGCAAAACTGGAAACATGATCTTGACGATCATATAAGAGTGGTAAAAATAAAGCCCACAAAGCTTTCACACACTCTTCAAATCTCTATCATGGCCTAAGAACCCATAGTCACATTACACACACAAAGCATGCTTTTTAAAAATAAACCTCATTGTTGTTACAATACCTAGCACCTCTCAATAATTCTATTAGAAGACAGTACATCAAGATGATGTGCCTTATAGTAAATAAGGGAACATGAGGAGGCATGGAACTTCAAACAATACATGCATACATACATACATACATACATACATACATACAATTAAGCATTTTAACATTAATGTTGGTAAAAATACATTGACAAAACACATTGGGGAAACATCTTGAAGGGTGGCACATGAGAATCAAGATTTAAACTGTAGCCATGACTAATTGGTGACATCCAAACAAAGCTTGAAAACAAATGTTTCAAATGAATTTGTGAAAACATGAAAATCAAAAGCACCACGCTTTCTCAGAGACCCTTTCTTGAAGAGCCTGATCACACACTGTTTGATATTAATAAGGAATGGACTGCATGGATGATCAGAATGCCATTCTATCCATTGCAGGAGAAAAACACCTATTACCAAATGAAAATGCTTTAGAAGATGAACAGCAGCTACGAAAGAAGATCAGAATTACCTAATAAATGTTTGTGAATGAATTTGCTACACATACAGCAAACATCAAAACCTACTCCTATGTTTCAAAATACAGACCATAATCACAATTTGTGATATCCTCACATTATCATGTGAACATGGTAAATAATTTACTTCCTTCAAGGCTATGATAAAAACAGATTTTAAAAAGCTTTCTTTTCATGAAAATGAATATATCTATTATGCCCAATGTCATTAAATCTTTTACATAAATAGGGTTGCTCTCTTCTATGAATTCTTTTCTACTTCTTGACATCAAGATAATATACAAAGGATTCAAGATATTTACAGAACTAGAGATATAGCTGTGCAGTTAAGACAAATTCATTTCCAGGATCTAGATTGGGATTTTGAAAACTTCCTGTAATCCCTTCTTAAAGAAAACCAAATGGTCTGTTCTTCCTGTAGACTAGAATGCATAGGCACATAAACACACAAAGACATATTGTTATCACATAATGGAAATTAAAACAAATTCCTAAACTAATATGTTTACTCATGAATATTTTTCATATGTAACCATTTATTCCTGTAGCTCAGGAGTTGAGGTACCTACAGGCTTGTCTACAGAGTTTTTCTTCATCATGAATTCCTTCATGTAACAGACATCAAACATGTAGGTTTGAAGTCAGAGAAATGAATCCTTCTCAGTTGGTGGTGTCATTTGGGAATGTTTAAGAAATGCAGCCCTGCTCGTGGAAATATGTTACTTGGGATGGGCTTGATAGTTTTCAACTGGATATCATTTGTAGTTCCCACACTCTGCTTCATGCTGTAGGTTGAGGTGTGAGCTCCAAGCTTCCTAGTTTATCTGCCAGGTGTGACACTTTTTGATGTCCATTTCATAGTGATCCCATATCCCTCTGAAACAGGAACATAAAGTAAACACTTTTGGAAGTTGCCTTAGACATTGTGTTTTGTCACAGAAAAGGCACTAATACACACCATAAATTTTACAACTGGATGATTCATTTAATGTAATTGAAGAGAATTGTAAAATCTAAAAGGGCTACCTCAATGTATAAATTCATAGACCTTTTGTCCATATGAGCTTACAATTGAAAACAAAACAAGGATGGATATCATAATGTATGAATACATTGTTGACACTGGTTAAAATCTCCCCACCCAATTAATCTTGCTTAAATGAATGCAAGTTGGTTGGTCAAAGATCTTAACAAATCTTTTATTCTAACAGATATCCTTCAGAATGGATTCTTTCAGGTTCTCAAAGTCTACTGTGATATGCAAAGGCTTTATCGGGTTGCTTACACACTCTGAAGCACTCTTTTAAGTTCATAGTCCATAAGAAAGCTACAGACTTCCCAATAGCTGACCAGCTTTTGTTATTTATCCTTTGTTCCACAAAATGTGATGGTTCCATACCATGGCTTCTGTTCCCCTAAACATAATGACTGTTCCAAACTACAATTTCTCTTTTCTAACACATAATATGTATTTCTAACCACAAAAGACCAAATGGATATGATTGGTTCTACTGCAAAATCTACATTTTGCCTCAGGTGACATCATCAATGAAATAAAGACATCACGTATGCCTAAACATTAGTTGATAGGAAAAAATTATTTGTAAGACAGCACAGACAGTTTTGATTCTTCAAGCTCAGAACCTCTGTAATTTTTTTCTGTCTCAGTGGGTGTGTAGGTGTCACAGTTGAGCTCCAAAGATTGTTATGTGGCCCTAATCAAGCAGTAGTGCCTGGATGACAATAAGTTTTTGTCATTGGCATTGAACTAATGTTTGAGTTCTATTGAGTGGACTGAAGAATAAAGAGGCCTTTCCACATTGATTATATTCAGAGATTTTTTTCTCCATAATGAAACTTTTATGACCATGAAGCCTATAGATATGTGCAATGCCTCACATTTTAACACATTTATAAGGTTTCTCTCCAATACGATTTTTTTCATGATGATGAAGATTATACAAATGTTAAGTACACTCAAAGTCTTTCCGTGCAGTATGAATTCTTCCATGACTTTGAAGATGATTCTGATGAGTAAAAGTTTTACCACATTGATTATATTCATAAGATTTCTCTCCATTACGTGTTCTTCATGTCTTAGGAGATGTTATGTTCACAGCATTTCTCTTCAGTGTGTGTTCTTTTATGTATTTGTGGATTGTTATGCCTTGCAAAGGCTTCACCACATTGGTTACATTCATAGGGTTTCACTCCAATATGTTTTCTTGTCTTAGGAGATAACTGTTACATGGAAAGCCTTTATATTTGTTATATTCAGAGTTTTTCTCCAGTATGCATTTTTTATGTATTAGGAGATGACTGTGTTGTACAAAGATGAAACTACACTGTGTACATTCATAAGGTTTTTCTCCATTGTGTGTTATTTTATGTTTTCAGAGACTACTCTGAAATGGGTATATTCATAAGGTTTCTCTCCAGTGTGTGTTATTTTATGTTTTTGGAGACTACTATTACATTCAAAGGCTTTACCACATTGTTTACATTTATATGGTTTCTTTCCAGTATGGGTTCCTTTATGCATTAGGAGATGACTGTTACATGAAAATATTTTACCCCACTGGCTGCCTTCATAAAGTTTCTCTCAGTGTATGTTCTTTTTATGTATTAGGAGATGACAGTTATATGTAAAATTTTTATCACACTGATTACATTCATATGGATTCTTCCCAGTGTGTGATCTTTCATGCATTAGGAGAGAATTAAAAAATGATTTACCACATTGGATGCATTCATAAGCTTTCTCTCTAGTATGGGAGAGACCAGGACTAGAATCACGACCAGTATTCTCCTGTTTCACTGTCTCCTAATTAATCAGCTAGCCAGCAGAGTGCGCCAGCTCTGAGCCGCCACTGGTGGCAGGAATAGAACTCTGGAAGAGTATCTCGTGATCCTAACCTCTGAGCAGTCCTAGTAGCCATCCCTCTCTTCTGCTGCATTTCTTTTCATCCTTCAACCATCTCCTGTGTCTCTGAGCACTTTAGTGGTGATGGGAGGCAACTTCTCCATCAATTATCTCTGGAATGGTTGGCGGTTTCATCATCGGAGACTGCTGTGCTGGTGGCCCACAGGGAGAGCCCATGAGGGGAAGGTTCTAGCAGGGTGACTCTGGGAAGTGACCATGCTTCCTCAGCATTGTTCTGGGTGGAACTCGGAACCCCGGTTGCCAGGTAACAGGAGGCCAGCAGCAGCAACAGCAGCCTGGACAGGCCAGCCGGTCCAGAGGAGCTGGAGAGATGAGTCTGTTCTGCTTCCAGACCTCCAGAGGTACCGGTCTCAGAGAAGACAGTGGTGGTCACCTGTGCGCTCCTGGAGACACGTGGTGCTCACCCTGACACGTTTGTGGCCTGTTTCCCCCCTGGGAGACCAAGGCAACTAGGGCTGCCCTGCAGCAGGGAAGCTTTCTGGTCCACCCTACCCCCATCCACCATGGTTGCCGCCTGGGAGAGTGTTCCTGTTGGGACACTGAGAACACTTATCATGTCCGCTTCTTGCTTAGGTGTAGGGAAAGGGGTCATTGGTGCCCCTCTGGGATTGCACACTTAAGACCTCCCTCCTGCCCTGGTCCTTCCTTATAGCGAAAGGGAGTGAGCCTTCCTGCATGGCATCCCCATGCTCACCAATGATGGCATGGACTATGGACTATGTGGAGCAGATGATTCCCTATTTCCCACGACTATGCAGAGGGACGACAGGGTATCTCTCTGCTTCTTTCTGGCCCTTTATCAAAAGTTTGCCACCATCTGGATGGTTCTTGACCTGATCCTGAAAATGCAGGAGAGCAGCAGCAGCTTGAACAGACCAGCCAGGGATCTAACCAGCCCTCAGATCTCCTCCTGCTGTTTCCCAGGAGGACCTGGGAGGCGCCTGGTGAGACAGCAGCTGATTCCAGCCCGTGTCCCACAGGGGAAATGTCCTGAAGCTCTAGCCAGTGAAACAGAGGAGGACGCCTGTCAACTCGCTCGTCCTGCAGGTAGGAAAGGGGACTGTACCTTCCTGGCATGGAGAGGCCATCTTGGGTTAGCTCACCCCCTTCTGCGTGCCTTCAGGTTGCTCCCTATCCCAGATGACGGCTCACCCTTTCTGTGCTCAGATCCTGGGCCACTTGGGGCCTCAACTGCAGAGCTGCGCATGCAAGAAGCCTTGGTTTCGCATGAGAAACGAAGCCTGGTTTGGGGGCAGATGCTAAGCCCCAAGAGGAAGCTGAGCTCTTGGATCCCATGGGTGTGGGACCCCCAGTCTTGCCAGAAGCTGGACCAGTGCAACCTCTGGCTTTAGTATCCGAGGACACACAGGCCCTTGTGGACCTGGTGGATGAGCTACTGTTTCTCTCTACTGTGGTGCACTTGGGGGCACCGGATCCCCTGTCCTCGCTGCCCGAGGTAGACATATAGTTGGTACAATCACTGGCTGAGCTGCACCCAGCGCCTGCTCCCCTTAGAGAAAAGATTCCCTTTATTTTGTATATTTTTAAATTGCTGTTTTTCACTGTTGCCTTATTGTTGTTGGTTTCATATTATTATTAAAAAGGTGTTGCTTACTCAACTTAAGTGATGTATTCGGAGATAGCGCCTTCCCATCTGCCCACAGTAGGTGGAGCCATTCCTGGGCAGTGGTCCTTGATGAGCCAAGGGGTATGGAGCCTGTTTTTTGTTGAGAGTTTCCTGAGAGTTGGGAATGTGCATCCATCCATAGAAGATGCTGCCAGGTGTGTAGTTGGTGTCCAGGGGGTCTACTGGGATAGATTGAGCCCCAGAAAAAAAAAGCCCAACAGGGCAAGTGCTTGACAGCAGACTTTTGGGGCCACAGCTGGGCCAAGAGCTAGGCTCTGAGGACCAGGACCAGGAACAGTACCAGGACCCAGCTCTGTGGACACTCCCTGCGGGGGGAAACCTATAGTTTGAGATACACAGTACATTTTGGGGATCATTTAAATCCATGATATTTCTACATAGCCATGCCTGTTTTGGAACTCAATCTTTGGAGCTGGGCATGGTGGCATATTCCTGTAATCCTAGCACTCAGGGAAGAAGAGACCTGAATTTGAGGCTAGCCAGATCTACAAAGTGAGTCTAGGACAACCAAGGCTACACAAGGAAATTCTGTCTAAAAAAACAAACAAATGAATGAATGAATGAACAAATACAAAAGAGAACTCTCTCTGTGGACCAAGCTGACCACAGTCTCAGAAAGATTAGCTTGCCATGGACTCCCAGGTCTAGGATGACAGGGATGCACCTGTGAGCCAATCTAAGATATTTTTAATGACCTATTCTTGAATCAAGGAATGAAAGGATAAAATAAGATGTGCAAAGGTACCATTTTTCTTTTACTGAATGGTAATAAGTCTTCAAATTCTATATTTATTTACAATTGCAAATAATTTCTGATGTTGTCAATAAGTGAATTTTCTCCTTTGCTTTAATTTCATACATTGAAAAATGTTTGAGTATGTACGTGCCAGTGAGAGGACAACTTATTGCTGTGAATAGCCAAACAAATGTAAAAATCCATGTACAGGATGCCTAAGATATACTTAATGCTAAGGGTAAGAGAGTGTATATGCTAATGCTAAGAGAGTTTATATAAAGTTAAGCTATAAAGGCATAACTGTCCAGTCTATATAAATAAGGGGCAAGCCAAAAAGCAGCCACTATCAATGTAAAGCCCAGGTACAAGATGCCTAGGGTATGCTTAAATGAGAAAGGTAAGAGGGAGTTTAAATAAAGTTTGGCTATAAAGGCATAACTACCCATTTTATATATAAATGGGGATAGGAAAAATAGCTACAACATATATAAAAATCTAGGCCTAAACCTCAAAACAGGTACAAGATACCTACAGTGTGCTTATATTCTAAATTAAAAAGGAGTTTATATAAAGTTTACTTAAAACATGCATTTTCTATTGCTCAAGGCAACCAGCTTGTCTCTCTATTGGGAGGCTTCTCTAGGAAAATAGGTAGCAACTTGGACTAATACAACAGGCATTGCAAGAGCCCAAAAATATATTTTAATCTCTCCAAACTTGTTTTGTTTTCAACATGATAATGATTGTTTGTTCAATAATATGGTACCTTATATTGCTGATCCCTTTACATGGGAACAACTCTGAAACTGACTGAGATAAAAATTATGTTTTCAGTCCAAAATTACAACATGTTTGCTATCTGTTTACATCCCATATATGAGTTTTCGACATGAAACGCAGAGTCTTTTGACCAGTGAAAAAACTGGCCCTTATTTAGGTTTAAAATTGATTTATGTATGTGCTGCTGTGTGAATTTGTATATACAACAGCCCAAGTATAAAAATAGTAGAAAAATCTATAGGAGTAATATGGGCTACCCAGAAATTGAACTCAAAACATCAGGCTTAGAAACAACCAACTATTCCCACTGAGACAATTCTCTGACATTCACTTATAGATCTGAGACAATGTCATGAGCAAAACTTTACTCCTAAGAATGAACTAAGAACAAGTTTCAATTAGGATAACAGAAAAACTGAAAAGTGTAATATTGCACAATACAGCACAGAAACAAGTTTCCAACCAAAGAACACGAGAGGATTATATCATTTTAATTTGGAAATAGCATTTATTATTCAAATTATTTCATGTTCTTCCATCCTTATATAACAGTAAGTTTATAATCTGGATAGAAGACAATATTTTACTGATGTAATATTTCAAGTAAGGTTATTTGAGTATCAATGAACTCAACGGGGAATGTCTGTGGTAAGCAAAACTGGCAACATGACGTTGAACATCATATAACAATGAAGAAAATAAACCCCACAAAGCTGTCACCAAGTCTTCACACATCTGCCATGGCCTAAAACTCATAGTAACATTACAAACACACAACATGCTTTTTTGAAATAAATATCATTGCTGTTACATTATTTAACACCTCTAGATAATTCTCTCAGAAGGCAGTACTTCAACATTAGGTGCCATATAGTAACTAATGGAAACACGAAGAAGAATGGAACTTTAAACAATATATATTTATATATATGTATATGAATACACATATATGTATGTATACAGTCATACATACATACACACTATTAAGCATTTTAACATTAATATTGGTAAAAATAGAACACATCCAGGGAACATCTTCCACCATTGGACGTGTACTCAGAAGGCATGAGAATCAAGATTTCAAATGCAGCTTTGCCTAATTACTGGCATCCAAATCAGGCTTGAAAACAAACATCTTAAAGGAATTTGTGAAAATGAAAAACACAAGCACCGTGCTTTCTCAGAGACTCTTCCTTGAAAAGCATGATTATACACTACCTGATATAAATAAGCAATGGATTACATAGATGATGGGAATCCCATTCTATACTTTGCATCAGAAAAATACCTATCACCAAGTGGAAATGCATTAGATCAACAGCAGCCACAGAAAGAATATCAGAATGACCTAATAAATGTCAGTTATTGGATTTGATACACATACAGCAAACTTCGATAGCTACTCCATTGTTTCAAAATATAGAACACAACCACAATTGGTGATCTCCTCCACTACATTATACATGAACATGGTAAATAATTTACTTCATCCAAGGCCATGTTTCTTTTCATAATTAGATTCTTAGGGTGTACAGATATTAGTACGTTTATCCTGTATTATATGTCTAATACCCACTTATGAGTATATACCCTATGTGTCTTTCTGCTTCTAGGATACCTCACTCAGGATGATCTTTTCTAGATCCCACCATTTGCCTGCCAATTTCATGATTTCCTCATTTTGAAATTCTGAGTAGTATTCCCTGTGTAAATGTACCACAAATTCTGTATCCATTCCTCAACTGAGTGGCACATGGGCTGTTTCTAGCTTCTGGCTATTACAAATAAAGCTGCTACAAACATGGTTGAGCAAATGTCCTTGTTGTATACTTGATCAAATTTTGAATATATGCCTAGGAGTGGTATAGCTGGATTTTGAGGTAGCACTATTCCTAATTTTCTGAGAAATTGACAGATTGATTTCCAAAGTGTTTGTACAAGTTTACATTACCACCAGAAGTGGAGGAGTGTTTCCCTTTCCACACATCCTCTCCAGCATGTGTTGTCACTTGAGTTTTTGATCTTACCCATTCTGATAGGTGTAATGTGATATCCTGGGTAATCTGATAGGTGTGATGTGATTTGCATTTCCCTGATGACTAAGGAAGACTTTTGAGGAGACAGGAGTTCCACAAGGAGAGCAACAGATGAAAAAGTACTGGGTACTGGGGTATTTTTTGAGACTGATACTCTAACCAAAGACCATGCATGTAGATAACCTAGAACTTCTTCAACTCCTGCCCAGATATATTCCATGGTAGCTCAGTCTCCAAGTGAGTTCGCTAATAATGAGAACAGGAACTGTCTCTGATATGTACTTAGTTAGCATCTGGCTCTTTGATCACTACCCCTTGAGGGGGCAGGCCACAGAGGACAATGCAGCCAGTTCTGATGAGATCTGATAGGCTAGGGTCAGATGGAAGTGGAGGAGGACTTCCCCTATCAGTGAACTTGGGGACAGAAATGGGAGGAAGTTAGGAGGTTGAGTAAAGGAGGGGATGAAGGATGCAGCCACAGTGTGGATACAATGTAAATAAACTGTAATTTACAAAAACATAAATTTTTAAAAAGTGAAAAAAAAGAAACAACCTTCAGATACTAGAAGGTTTTTTGTTTACATCCATGGATGTTGTTTTTTGAGAAAAGAGATTTTCTGTATGGCCTTGACTGACCTGTCATGCTTTCTAGACCAGGCAGACCTTAAACTAACACAGATCCATTTCTCTCTGCCAGTCATAGTGCTAGTCTTAGAGGCATTTGCCAACAATCCCGGCTTTGAGTTTTTTAATTTAATTTAATGTTTTATTTTTGCGACATGATGTCTCAGTGTATCATTGCCAGTCCAGGACTCTCTTTGTAAACCAGGCTGACCTTGAAGTCATAGAGACCTTCCTTCATCTGCCTCTCAAGTGCTGGGACTAAGGATGTGTGTCACCATGCCTCGTAAGACTTTATTATAGCCTAGTCACACTATGTGATTTCAGACATATCTAGCCACACATCTAGACTGTTTTTTTAGACATGGTTTATCTCTGTAGCCGTGCATGTCCTGGACTTGTTTTGTAGACCAGGGTAACATTGAACTTACACAATAGCATGCTTGTATCTCCTGGAGAGATGGGATTAGAGATTTCTGCCACAAAGCCTGGCTCAGATTTTATTTCAATAAGATATATATGATTTAAACATAAATTAAAACATGATTTTTAACCATATATATACATATATATATATATGATATATACATATATGATTAAAACAATATATATAAATATATAACATATTTATTAAATATATTGGTTTATATTGCTATATTTAGTGAGTATATATTAATTATACATATGATTATTTAGGTATTTCGAGAGAGGGTTTCTCCTTTTAGCCCTGGCTATCTTGGACTACATCTGTAGACCAGCCTGACCTTGAACTCACAGAGACTGGCCTGCTCCTGCCTGGCAGAGTGCTGGGATTAAAGGCCTATGCCAACACTTAGTATTTAGGCACCTGCTTCTGTCTTCCCTAGCAACCTGTGATGTCATTATGTGTCGACAACCAGGTAGGGCAGGTGTGGTTAGTTTACACCTTAAAAGAATCTTCCTGCCCATTTTGTCTCTCTCTTGGCCTCTCTTGCCCTCTTGCTATTGCCTTCTTGCCCTCCCCCTTTCTCTATTGGGGTGCCCCCCTCTCTCTCTCTTCCCCCATCATGTCCTGCTCTCTCCTTCTCTATCTCTCTTCATTACCATCTGCGAGCCCACCCGAGAATGCAAACAACTGTAAAAGTAAAACAGCTGTGACTATTCCCATCCTTGAATTAAAGCCAGAGGCACATAGCTCTCGAACGGTAGGATGTACTGCTCTGAGATAGCCTTGAATTGAAGCCAGAGGCAGATAGCTCTCAAAGGGCAGGATGAACTGCTCTGAGATAGTTTTTTAAAAATAAGGGCAGGGTGAATTGTTTTGAGAAAACACACAAACGGCCAAAAACTGCAAACAACTAGCTGTAAACTATCTTCATGCTATCCTTGCTGACCAATCAATGTATAGAGCAAAAGTGGCCAGATTTTTAAGTATAAAACCCTGTGCTTTGCATGCTCGGGGTCGTCTCCTGTCTTTAGAGGGGCAACCCTATCACGATTTGAATAAAACTCTTGCTTTTGCATCAAGTTGTGGTCAGTAAGTGTTCCTTGGAAGGGCACAATCCTGAGCTCCTGAGCAGTGAGACTCCAGGTCTTACAACATGGAACTAAAAAGCTTTTGCAATCCATTCCTTAATGATGAAGCACCTTATAAAATAGGAAACATCTTTACCAGCTACGCAACAGACAGGTTTATATGTAGACCATTCAAAGAATTCATGAAAAGTAAACATGAAGAAACAAACAAACAATCTAGAAAAGATCATCCAGAGTGAGTTATCCCGGAATCAGAAAGACATACATGGTATACACTCACTTTTAAGTGGATGCTAGACCTATAAGATAGGATAAACATACTAAAATATGTACACCTAAAGAAGATAAGCAAGAAAGAGGACCTGGGTTAAGATGATCAATCCTCACTTAGAAAGACAAATGTGATGGACATAGGAGAAAACAAGAAACAGGACAGAAGCCTACTACAGAGGACCTGCGAAAGACTCTACCTAGCAGTGTATCATAGCAGATGCTGAGACTAATAACCAAACCTTGGGCAGAGCACAGAAAATCATATGAAAGAAGGGGGAGTTAGTGTGACCTAGAGAGGACAGGAACTCCACAAGGACCAAATATATCAGAGCACAGGGGTCTTTTATGAGACTGTATCTCCAACCAAGGACCATGTATGCATAGAACCTAGCACCCCTGCTCAAATGTAGTTCATGTTAGCTCTGCATCCAATTGGTTACCATACTAAGTGGAACAAGGACGATTTCGGACATGAACTCAATGGTTGGCTCATTGACCTCTCCCCCCCCCCCCAAGGAAAGATCAGACTTGCTAGGCCACAGAGGAGGACATTGCAGCCAGTCCTGATGATACCTGATAAGCAAGGGTCAGTTGGAACAGGAGGAGGCCCTCCCTATCAGCGGACTTGAAAGGGGTAGGGAGGAGATGAGGAAGGAAGGTGGGATAGGGAGGTGATGAGGAACTGGGCTACAGCTGGGATACAAAGTTAACAAGCTGTATCTAATATTAAAAATAAAAATTAAAAAAGTGGGACATAAAACAAAGTTCCTAAAGATGAAACACAAAATGCTGACAGATTTTTGTTTGTTTGAAGACAGGATTTTTCTGAATAATTTTGGCTGTCCCGGACTCTCTTTATAGAACAGCCTGTGCTTGAACTCACAGAGATCCACCTACCTTAAACTTCCTGAGTGCTAGGAATGCAGGTGATCACCAACAGCCTGAGCTGCTGACAGTTTATTTTGTTTTAGCATTTTATTTTTGTTGTTGTTTCATGCACTACATCCCAACTGCAGTTTCCTCTTCCTCCACTCCTCCCAGCCACAATCTATCCACCTCTACTCTGCCCACCTCACATCTCCTTCAGATCCACTGCTTCTTTATTTTTCAAAAAAAAAAAAAATCTGATGGCCTAACAAGTTACAAAAAGACTAGGAATAATCCCTCACATCAGAGTTGGTCAAAGCAATACACGAGGAGAGAAAGTATAGGAGAGCAGGAAAAAGAGTTAGAGACACCCGTTCTCACTGTTGGAAGTCCCTCAGCGACATGAGGATAATAATCATAAGGTATATGCCAACAACCTAGGTCACAAGACTCATAGCATGTTTATGTTTTTGTCCTTCAGACTCTGTGATCCCCTATGAGCCCAATTGACTCAGTGGGCCATGCTCTTGTTGTGTCCTTGATATCTCTGGTTCCTACAATACGTATTTCCTCATTTCTGGGGTCCCCTGGATACATCATTGTGTTTGGCTGTGGGTCGCTGCATCTACTCCCATCAGATGCCGGGTGATGTCTCTCTGATGACAACTGGGCTAGGCACTCATCTAAGATTATAGCAGAGTATCTTTTATTGACATTTTTTTGCCTGTCATGTTTACAGATATTGTGTGTCTCTAGGCTATCTTGACTATGGTTCATGGTCATCCAGGCAGTGTCAGGCATGGACTTCCCCTCATGCTGTGGGCCTCAATGTGTTTTCTGGAGTGTATTTAATATTATTGGGTTTCGGTTTTCCTTCTAGTATGTTCTGTAGGGCTGGATGGCTGCATATATCCTGGGTATAGTAGTCTGGGTTGGCATCGGCGGTCTCTTAGTGTCTGCATGATATCCATCCAAGCCCTTCTGGCTTTCATAATCTCTGCTGAGAATTCTAGTGTGATTCTGATAGGTCTACTTATTATTGGAATGCTGTTTTGGTATTAGCAGTGTCATGCATAGAACAGTTAATTTTCGTGGTGTTATCCCCATATGAAATGAAATCTCTGTAACCTAAGAAAATGAAAAATGAAAACAAACTTTAATGTGTTGAGGAAAATTGAGACAAAGAAGGGACTAATTTGAGGTAAAAATAAACTATATATAAATGCTGCAAAAATTAAAATACTTGTAATTCAATTATGATATTTTAGAATGCAACTGCATCAAAAAGTTAACTCCTGGTCCATCAATATACCCAAAATTTATGTAGCATTTTGACTTTTTGCATGATGATGAATATTTTTCTATAACTCCTCATATGTCAGTTACTATTGTTTAAGTGATTTCTGAATGAATTACATGACATTATTAAAAGCAGAAAATTTGGTAGTCCTATATGAAAGATGATTATATGCATAGTTTATTTTCGCTCTAACTCTCTCTTTATAGGAAAGGATTTATGAGAATGATTTACAATCTGTGAGTCAATTAATTCAACAGTGGATGGCTAAAAATGGAAAATCGAGGAATCTATCAGTGGCTTAGTCCATGAGGCTGGTTGGCGCAACTCACCTTCAAATACACTGAAATCCTCAAGAAGAAGGTTCATATCTCCTCTTTACATTAACTTCCAAATGAAAAGAATAACCAGGTCATAGCAATGCCTAAAAATAATTTAATGACGCAGAGTACAATAGCAGACAAATTACATATTTATCCTGATCATAATTGAAGCTAACATTATATAACTGTCCTTCAAAAACCGTCCAGGTTAGAAACAACAAAGTCCAGGTTAGAAACAACTCTCCACCGCCGCTGTGCCACTCCACAACACCTCCCTCGTAGGGCAACCCACATTAAGCACAAGGATTCACCTCCCACCTGCTACGTATGTGCAGGGTCCCTAGGTCCAGACCAAGCATGCTACTTATTTGATGGCTCAGTCTCTGCAAGCCCCCTGGGGGCTGGGTCAGCTGTTTCTGTTGGTCTTCTTGTGAGGTTCCTTGCACCTCCAGGGCCTTCCATCTTTTCCCCAACATTACTCAGGATCCTTAGAGCTCTGCATCTTTCTTAGGTGCAAGTCTGAGCATCTGTCCAAGCTCATTTCTGGCTGGAGTCTCTGAGACAATGGTCAGGTTAGGGTCCAGGCA